>BRDA01013329.1:159186-204992 GCA_036984385.1 Crenuchus spilurus | reverse complement strand
GGGTCCTTTTAATGAGCTGTAGGAAAGCAGCATAGGAGGAAGGGAAGGAGATTAGATACAAGTAAATTCAATTACGGCTGAGCCGCCACGGGTGAGGCTTCAAACTTCATCCTGTTAAGATCCGCAAGGCTCAGGGTGGCGAGGCTGGAGCTTTTACTTAAAGTGTGGCTCCAGCAGCCTGCAGCACTTACACGGTGGCATCGCTGATGTTTCTATGGGATGTTTGTGTGAAAGTTTTGCTTTTTGTTATGATCTGAGATCTCTGCAGTAGGCCGTGGCGATACTCTGCAAATAACATTTAGTGGAATAAGGAAGTGACACAGTGATAGTGATTTCACCATATTCAAATTTTGCAGTGGCTGTTTGTCAAAACGCATTCTGTGTTCGTCCTTCTTTTTTGCTTGACGTCATCGTCCACTGCCCAAGTTCTAATCAGTAAAGAGCTCGAATCTGAGCTCATTTGACACAAACGCCTAAAATTAAAGATTATTCTGAAACAACACAGCAATAACAGCAAATCAAAACTCATGCTTGCCTTGTACTTGTGTTCTTGCCATTTGGTTCTTGTAAAGTTCTTCTTAAGAATATTCTACAATAGCACATGTCCATTCTACGCATTGTTGCTGTTAAGAAACAGTCAAAGTACAAGTGCATCGCAAAAATTAGAATATTCTGAAAAAGTCATATACAAAAGTAGGTAACCCTACTTACGAGTTTAATCCGTGCAGGAGCTGAGCTCGTTAGCTGGTTTGCTCGTTCGCTGGATGCATTTTCCCCATAAGAATACATGTAAAACTGATTAATCCATGTCAGCCGGCCAATATACAGTATACTTTAATATGCTAAATAATGTGCTTATATGGGTTTTTAAAAAACATAAACGACGACGACACTCGTGTAGGCTGGCCACTAATGAGAGGGAGACCGACTCGTGTAGGCTGGCGGCTGCATGGTTACACTTATCATATGAAAAGTAAAAGTAAAATGTATCTAACTTTCTTGTTCACTACCTTTTGCTACCTTAGCGTCGCTTTCACTAGCACTTTCACTTTTACTGAACAGCGGTCAAAGGTATTGACTGACCTCTTCTTCTACGGTAGCATCTGGGAGATGCTACGACCGCAGCGCCCCTAGCGGTTTGGCATACTTGAAGAAATTTACGTTACTCATTAGCTGGAATATTACTCGTTACCTGGAACAAAAATATTCAGAGATCTCGACTCGTTACCTGGAATACTCGTTAGTAGGGATGCTTGTAAGTTGGGTTACCACTGTATAATGCAGCTTAACGCCGCTTTCAGCGAACAGTTAGCAAAGCTGCAGCTAACGTATTCACTATTTGAATTTGCATAATGGCGGAAAATTAGCCAATGTTAGTTATATTTTTAAAAATAATATATTTTATTTTGCCAACACAAACCAAGATGTATTTCATTTTCTTAAGTTTTCTCATTTACCTAATCACCCAGCCATTTTAACTGGCAGAACTTACACCTACTGTAGGATATAAGTTATATAAAGTTATACTGTAACTGTTAGATAATAAAATTAAATCTATGTCACTTGGTCCCACTGGTTAAAATGCATGATCAGTATGCCACTACTGTAGAACAGAGTGGTCTATTTGGTTCCTAAAACAGAGTTAGGAAACATTGGCCCAGTGTATGGGATCTACAATATTATTATTTAGACCATGACTTTCTACAAGATGGAGCAAACCTAGTTAGCTGTAAATTTGAAATTCTAAACAGCTAACAAATTGTTATGGCCCAAGCCCTGGCCCAGATACCACAATGAATGACGGCCCAGAGTCAGACCACTTACAGCTGCTGGAAGCTGTATTTAATTTAATTAACGTAAATGCAGGAATTCATATACCTTTACACACACACACATGCACGCACACACACACACACACACACGCACGCACGCACGCACGCACGCACGCACGCACGCACGCACACACATTTCAGGGCCATTATTTTCTGTTTCCACTGCTCTCTCTCTCTCTCTCTCTCTCTCTCTCTCTCTCTCCCTCTGTCCCTCTCCAGTTTCTTTCTCCCTGTGTTCCTCTTGCTTCCTCTAAGCTGTACCTGCCATTTCATTAAAGCGAGAGAAAGATAGATGTAATTAGAGCGTGTGTTGAAAGTGGGATTATTTTCAAGCACCTGTCACTTTTCTGGATTAAATGGAGGCAATTCCAGCCCTCACTCGGTCTGACCATTCCACAGCTGCTGTTCGTTCGTGACCTAAAGAGTGTGTGTGTGTGTGTGTGTGTGTGTGAGTGTGTGTGTGTGTGTGTGTGTTCTTTTTGTCCGTTTGCCAGCTGCTGGATTAAGGTCTGACTTTTACAAATGCAAGCAGAAATGAAAGCATTTCCTTCCTTATATTTTGGTAATATTTACCACCACAGTGTACTTACGACAGGTTTATTAAGTGTATTAGCCTGCTGCTCTATTTTATTAGGGGCTTCTTGGATATTACAAAGATAGGTAGGGTCATACTAACCTCAATATCAAATGTAGCTCGTACAGTGAGTGCTAAAGAGGATTAGATTTCCACTCGTTTTAAAAACATCTCCACAGAAGCTATCTGCAGGGCTGTTTACAGACTTCTGCATCTCAGAGGTAAACAGATGAGTGGTGCTCATATTTTAGATAAGAGTAACAAGTGCTTTTGAAAGATGTTTTGCTCTGAGATGCTGCTGGAACAAATTTGTGATAAAAGTATTTTTGGACAAAAAGGCGAGTCCTAATTAGATGAAGGTCTTCTAATAGGGGTTTAATCCAGGCTGGTTTTTGTCCTGTTTTCATTAGAATTACACTGAGATAGATGACTTGCTAAGGGCTTCTTTTGTCTGCCATCCCCCGCCCATCCAACCTTCTACTTCATCCACCCTCCATTTGATCTGCTTCTGCAAATTAAAACTGTCTTCCAAAACAAATGGCCAGTAGCTCCTCATAAACAACACTAAATCCACAAAGTACATCCTCTCCAGATTCTTAATTCAAAAGCACAAAACGTGAAGAACAATTTGCGCTATTTTTCAAAGCAGGACTTTGAGTAATACACTATTTGAGGCATTGTTGACTTGCTGCTCTCAGACTGTCTCAATTAATCTAGTTCATTGCACTTGTAATGTAGAGTCTTTCAAGGGGAAAGTGTTTGCAGGCACAGCAGGAAGGTTTATCTATAAACTAGACACATTTCAGCATGAAACTGATCAAAGTAGCATTTACTATGACTTACATTGTATTATGAATGAAAATGTCACTGATCAAAATAATTAGTTAAAATAATTAGTTTTTTCAATTGTCAATGTATTTTTAAAGAAGACATACTGTAGTACTTTGTGAACCTTTCAGAATTTTCATTATTTATGCATTAGTTTGTCTTTTTGTCTTTTTTGTCTTAAAAGCTAAAGATAAAAGATAAGGAGAACCAAATCAAACAAATGAGACAATAATATTAGCCATGTAATCCAATATGCCATGTTTTTGAGTGGCAAAAGTATGTGAACCTTGAGGATCAGCAGATAATTTGAAGGTCAGGTGTTGTCAATCATTGGGATGACAATCAGGTGTGAGTCAGTGCCAAAGAACAGGGATCTAGCAAAGTCTAGTCTTCACAACATTTGTTTGTGGCAGCGTATCATGACACAAACCAGGGAGATTTCTAATGAAGATCTCAGAAAAAGAGTTACTGATGCTCATCAGATTGGAGAAAGTTATACAATCATCTCTAAAGGTTTTGAGCTCCAGCACAGTCAGACAGTGTAAAAATGGAGGAAATTCAAGACCATATGTTTTCCTCTCCAGAAGTGGTCAATCAAAAAAGCATTGTGCTAAGAGCAAGGTGTGTAATAGTCCACAAGGTCACAAAGGAACCCAAGATAACCTCATGAGTCTACCATCAGGAGAACACTGAACAACAGTGGTGTACATGGTAGGAGAATGCCTCTGCTCTTCAAAAATAACATTGCTTCCTGTCTTAAATTTTTTAAAAATTAAATGAAGAAACTAGAAGACTAGACCAATGTCTTGTGGACGGATGAGACCAAATGAAAAACATTAAGCTTGGAGAAGGAAAAGCACTGCATTCTAGCATAAAAACCTCTAGGTTGTTATGGCCAGTATGGCTTGCCATCATTGAAGGAACAATGAATTCTGAATTACACCAGTAAATTCTAAAGGAAAATGTCAAGACATCTGTTAACGAGCAGAGTCTCAACAGAGTGTGGGTCATGCAGCAAGACGACAATTCTGAGCACACAAGTCATTTGACCAAACAATGGTTAAAGAATAATAAAGTTCATGTTTTGGAAAGGCCAAGTCACAGTCCTGACTTTCCAGTAGAAATGTTGTGTAAGGACCTGAATTCCTTCAGTTCATTCTGATTCCTCCAAGCCGATATGCAGAACTGAACAACAATCACAATTCATATACTTTTGTACTCAAATACATATAATATTGGATAATTTCCCTCAATAAATTAATTACCAAGCCTAATATTTTTGACTTATTGTTTGTTTTGGTTCACTTTATCTACTTTTACTTCAGTTACTTATGTTTTAAGTCCAATTTGTGCAGAAATACAGACAATTCAAAAAGGTTTATACATTTTGAAGCACCACTTAATGTTTTTTTTTTCATTCATTCATTCACTTTTATACATTCTTAAAATAATTATGGATGGGTATCAATAGCTGGTACAATCAGTGCTGCTATCAGTACTTATATAACATAACAGGCATTTTCAGCTGTCATCCTTAGAGCAGCCCCTAAACATGTGACTGTCTCGACCTCATCAAGTCAAGTTTACACTTGTTAGGTAGTTTCTGAAACGTGATTCATTACGTTTTGAAAGCTTTTTTTATATAAATGTTTGTAGCATGACGTAAAGGAAAGATGTCTTTTAACACCCATGCCAAGACGAAGTCATTACTTTTTCTCTGAAAATCACTCTTCAGTAGAAATAAATGAGAAAAAAAATAAACGGTTTTAAAATAGAAACACGTGCTGGATTTCTAAGTGAATGAATGAAAGTGAAAATAAAAGGCACGGTGACCATGGCATGCCAGCAAAGAAAACTGGAATATCTCAGTTGTCTAAATAGAGGAATGACACACTGCTTGAACAGAGAGATGAAGATTAAGCTACAGCTCTTTCATTAAAGTTGGAAGAAACGCTGTTATTAATATTATGTGATAAAATGTATTGATATGTTAATAAATACAATAATGAGCTGTTCTAAATATGTTAAATTGTGCTCGGTTTCACTTCATGATGAAACAGAATTGTGATGAATGAAACCTTTAAATATCTTGTCTGATTGAGATGTTTTAATAATGCAAAATTAATGATCATAAGAATTCAACTTTCAAGAAGATAAACTAAAAAAACAAACCATCATATGATAAGCTTCTGCATGTTTTTGCACTAAACTTTGGAGAGTAGTAACAATAATTGGAACAGTTGTGCCCTGATGGTTAGGGATCTGGTCTTGTGGCCGGAAGTTCGCCGGTTCAATCTCTGGGCAGATCGTGACTGATGTGCCCTTGGGCAATGCACCTAATCCCCAGTTGCTCTCCGTGTGCTATGGATAGGGCTGCCCACCACTTTAGGCACATGTTCTCACAGCCTTGTGTGTTCACTAGTGTGTGTGTTTCACTGCACAGATGGGTTAAATGCGGAATTTTTTTTTTTTTCTGTGAAAAAATAGTTTTTTTGCAGCGGTTTCCATACTTGGACATTAGGGACTGGAAAGGAAATGCTACATGTACAACTTTAAGTGTTCTCATACTATATGAGACTCTTTCCTTTAAAAAAGTGAGGGAAACTTTGTAAACCATGGTTAATAAAATGAGCTATCATGCACAGATCATTGAAACTACCAAAATCCAGTGTGATTAATAATGTATTAAATATTGCATGCCATTAAAACCAGTAATCATTCAACTCTTATTATCGTAAGAATGATGTAATATTTGGAGACACTGAACTGAATTCAGAAAAAAATGAAGCACACAGAGTTTGGAAAGTGATCGATCAGCAGCATGACAGCTTTTGAAGCTCATGTGGATAAGCACTCCCAGTATTTCTGCAATGCCTGGCCTTGGAATTTGCCTTTTGGGCAAACTGAAGAGAGGATGAAAATGTGAACTGATTTTGCATATGTTTTGTAGGAGTAAATGATGAGCTGGGTGCATTTCTCCAGTATAATTTATTCTTGAGCATGTCTGTGGATCTGTGGTGTCTTGACCGGTATATCATTTTATTAATAAATTAACTACGCACACACACATACACACATAACACACACACATCCATTATCCAAAGCTTTGGCTAAAGGACAGAGTGGCAGGGCTTGACTGTGAAATATAAGCACAAAATCCCCTCAATTATTCCAAAGCCCGCCAAGGAGGTGGGTGTGTGACTCCTCCAAAGAGTTTTAAGTCTCAAAATCTGATTATTCGCTCTTGAGCTATTTAACTCCTAAACTTTTAAGCACAGGTCACACATTATTGTGTGTCTGCTGGTTTGTGTGAATGTATGATAAGAGATCCATCTTAAAGCTTTGAAAAGGTTAAGATAAAGCTGGGAATTGATAAGAGCTTTACTATGGAGTATCAGTCTATTCAGACTTTACAATGATCTGAGCTGTGACTTAATTCTTACCATGTAACCTTGTAATATTGTTGTGATCATGAGACACTGCTTAAGATTAAGAGCTAAAACAGATGTGTGTGTGTGTGTGCGTGTGTGTGTGTGTGTGTGTGAGAGAGAGAGAGAGCGAGAGAGAGAGAGAGAGAGAGAGAGCAGGGTTGCCACTAGAAATATTGGCCCACATGAAAGATTGCAATTTTGGGCCCCCCACTGACTGACTGAATGAAAATGGGTGGTAGTGATAGTGAAATTTTCAAGTGCAAGCTAACTAAAATAACTAAAGAGTCTGCATTTGTCTGGCTTTGAACACTTTTATTGATCTTTATATCTTCTTATATATCCTCTTACTTACATGCAGCATGGCTTACTTTACTGTAATATGTGCTGCATGTGATCAGTTACCTAACAAGTTTAGGTGATAACATTATTTGATTTTAAATGCACAACTGTCAGAATTAGCTTAAAACAAAAATAAAAAAATCCATGGTCACTTTCACACAATTTTAAGATACTTCATTTTTCTTATGAGCAACTATTGTTAGGCTACTTAGTATGGAGTTAATGTAATACAAATGTTCATGTGTTAAGAGAACCTGAAGTGTCCATAATGTGCATAATACAATACAAACTGTTATAAATCTGTACAAACACAGTGATGCATGCAAGTTCTCTCAACACATGAACATTTGTATTGAATGAACTGCATATTAAGTAGCCTAACAGTAGTTACTTATAAAAGAAGAGAAATATCTTAAAAATGTGTGAAAGTGACCATGGAATTTTAATTTTAAGGTAACAAACGGGTCTTTTCAGTGTAATTCTGACCATTGTCTGCCTTTATATATGGATTGTATTGCTCATCCTTCTCCTTCAACTGGGCTTTGGGCTGAGGGCAGGGGTCCTATTCCTGAGGCTGAATCTGTGTATGTTGTTGATGGCACCTCATGCACCAGCATCATGTAAGCCAATATTTTATCTTGCGTATTAGCCTAATAGTTTATCGCTAGTTCAGCTAGTTCTGTGCAGACACTGCACTGCTTATTGTTAATTACCTTGATAATCCAACCAGGTTCATATGACATCTGCTGTTCTATCATTTGCTAATATGTTGTAATGGCACCAAGTTAAGGTCAGTGAATCGTCTTAACTCTCACCCCCCCAATGCCACTCTGGCGGCGCCCCTGTGTGTGTGTGTGTGTGTGTGTGTGTGTGTGTGTGTGTGTGTGTGTGTTTGAGAGAGTGTGAGTGAGAGAAAGAGAGAGATTGTCGATTTTGCAGACAGGAGGTTTTCTTTGGTCAGACACATGGTCAAAGCGTGTGATCGATGGCTTAAGTGTGTGTGTGTGAAATTGATTGCATGATCACACATAGTTATGAGTGTGAAAAGCTTTCTTTGAACCTTTTAGAGATGCTAGGTGTGAGCTTGTTTTATGTTTTTGCTGCTCAAAAGTTGTGGCCTTCCAATAAATGTTTAATTTTTTTTTCCATTTCAGTAATACTTCAGTACTTTTTTGTCTGTTTCCAGACAATGATAAAATCCACAAATGTTCTTGCACTAGATACTGAATCTTCTATTGTAGAAGGTGTGAGGCTGAATAAGTGAAAAGATGAACAGTGATGTTTTTAATGACATTGGACCTTCAGAATTCTGATTTTCATCACCATTTAGCAAAACAGATTCACCAGCACAGTTACTTTTTTGATGAAATAGAAGTAGACAACAAACTAAAACCACAACCTTTACTAAACTGCCCTTGTTGTGTTGATGCCAGAATACAGCTGCTTATCTTTGTGTTTGTGTTAGTTTGTGTTTAGGGTTGCAGTGGTATGAGATTTTCATGGTATGATAACCATCTCATCAAATATTGAGGTTATCGTGTTATTTCACAAGCATTATAAGTTACAGACTCTTAGATAAATAACAACAAAAGGTTTTATATTTAACAAACTATTTATTTTAAAATAAAAACTTGGGACTATATTTAATGACAGTTATGTATAAAATGTCTCCTTTTTAAAAAAGAACCAAAACATAAGGATCATTTTTCACACTGTGTGTGAATATAAATAGTTCATAAATGTTTTTCATAAGAAATGTAAATATGTATCTACTGCTGCTTAACATAGTATTAAGATTGTAGAAGTGATACTTGTACTGTTTTTGTTGATACAAATGTCTTCAAGCACTACGTGTTTATGTTCAGGAAATAGGTGCACATCACTTTAAGAGCTAAGTGGCTCTGGTGCAGGGCCTGGACCGGTTTTAAGCGGTTCAGAGTGAGCAGCAGTAAGATTCTGGTAGTAAAACTTTTCTTACCGCGTGCAGAATTAAGTTGTGTATTACATTGTATATTTGGTACAAGCTTTGATTTAAAATGTTTATTTTTGCTTGTTGTCATCAGGTGTACAGTCTGGAATAAACAATTGTTTGTTTTTGTTTGTGTACACGGTGTCCTGTGGAGTTTTTCGCAGACACGAGTAACGTTGCTTCAGTTACCAGAACCTTGTTCAGCTCTCACACCTCCTTTAGCTGCCACTTTACATCCACAAACCTTGTACATGAGATACCCATCCACATGTCCGTTTTGCAGGTCATACGCTGCTATTTTTGCTGCTGTTTGCTTGAGCATGGCGCCAGTGGCAAGGCAGTGTTTCCTTTATTACCAGTAATAAGCAAACGGCCATAGTATTATGACTGTGAAACCGGTTACCACTGCAACCCTACTTGTGTTGTGTTGTGCTACCTGTGCTTGAGGGCATTCTCACACTTGTATTTTGTTTCTCTGGTCTAAATCAGAATTAGTTTGTTTAACTTAACACTCTTAACTAAGAGCATTTCCAACACTATTTGGTTTGTTTTCAAACAGGCACAAACGTAAACACCAAAATGCATGACAACAAACCACATGAACACATGTTACCATGTGTGTTTGTTAGCTTATGTTGTTTGTGTTGACTCGTGTTGTATTTGTTCATTTGTTTTGTGTTTGTGTTAGCTTGTGTTGTTTGTCAGCTTGTCCTGTTTAGAGTTCAAAGTGCACAGTGCACACTTTTGTAATAGTCAGACTTTTGTCTTGACTTGCCATCAGACTTGTGTACACTTCTTTGTGAGATCAAATACAATTAAGCTCAATCGTGCTGCAGTTCACACTAGAGGAGATGAACTGACATCGAATTTGCTTTGAAGGCTCCTATGTGGGTTGTATTAGTTTGTTCTTCACAGAGCTGTCCGTTACGCTGAAGCTGGTTAATGGTGTGAGTCAAGTGGAGCAACAGCTTACATAAAACCCTCACTCACCCACTCCATAAGAGGAAATACCAAGGCATTGGCAACCTGACTAGGCTGCAACAAGGCTGCTTTTCTGGCTGCCTTTGTGTCTCTGCTTCTGGGAATAGTTTTCAGCTTTGAGGCCAGAGAAACAGGGTAGCAAAGATTGACTTCTTTGTCCAAAGCTTCACCCTGCCCTTAAAAAAGTCAAGAAGTTTCAGAGACTTAAACCCTGCATTGTGCCTTTTATATAGTGAAGTTCTCAGTGGATATTGAAGCAGATTCTCTCCTTATTAAAGGGATATTGATCAGATTGGTACGGTTATTTCAGCCAGCTGTACTAAGATTTTGCTCTCTTTTTGAGATGTGTTCCTCATGTTATGTGTAAAACTGGAGTATGACCCTACATGTACAATTTACCTGTCATTTACTTATAAAAAAAACAATCATTGTCACTCCCTCACACATATGCATTTGATAAATAATTGTGCACGCCATAAAGATCACATACAAATGTGGAATTATTCAAGGATTACATAAAACATTCAATGTACTAAAATTAAACTTTTTAAATAGAAACTAGAAACTAAAACCAACCAGTTCTACATGAGTTTTCTCCATTTTACAACAAGGGAACAGTATGTTCATATGAGCAGATTAGCCAGCTAGAATGCCATATTTAAGCATGTTGAGGATGTAGTAACAAAATGTGAAATTTGACTGAGGGTGTCTAGACATTTACATCCAACTGTGTGAATTACCGAACAAGTCATGATAAATTACTTTGATTTGCCTCAAAGCCTTTGCCTTTAGACTTGTTGTTGTTGTCAGGTCCTGCAACTAAATCCAATAGATCAAAGAATCAGCCCTTGTCCGATTAGATAAAACAAAGCACCAGTCTAGTGTATTGACTTTGACATTGAACATGAAGTGAGTCTCTTCTATTGATCAAATTGCTGTTTTCTATTGAGCTTCATGAAACAGGCTGTGATAATGAAAAGAAAAACCTTCACCTTCTATAGATAAAGTAAATAAAAAGACCCCAAAGAATATTGACCCCAGTTTGGACAATGAAACTGAGCCTGTTGTTAAGTTATGAGTGCGGAGAGATGGAGCTGGACATACAGTATATTTCTGTTTTGTGTCTGTGACAGAAAAAATACTTTTCTCAAAGCAGCAAGTGAAAAATGTTGATATGCAAGGTGTAGGATAATGTCCTACAGTAGGAGTATTGGTGCTGATGGGCATGTACAATGTGAAAGGAGCAACAGAGGCTGCTGATTGCTTGTTGTGTGTGGAGAAGAGAGTGTATCATTACATGACCACACCACTGTGGGAGGACAGCTTATCTGGAGTGTGGAGGTTAGGAAAAAGATGCTATAATGTTTTTTCTATTCACACTAAGGCAAAAGTGAAGCATAATTATCTCCAAGAGAAAGGAGGCTGTGTTGTTTATCATACTGTTAATTTATGACCTGAGCATTCTTACAGATGGACCTCTCACACAGTGATGGTGAGATATTTATGATGGCTGTGGATCAGCTAATGAATCCACATACTGGCTGACTCTGCAGGTAAATTGCAGTCTAAAAGATCTATTATTCAGACCTAGCATGATTACTGCACCTGCTCTGCTATTGACACTTGTGAATAACACTCTGGACATGTAAAGCCTGATTCTAGGTGAACCGCAAGTTTGTGTGTAGTAATTATACTTAGATTCATTTAGTCTCTCTCTCTCTCTCTTTCTCTCCTCCTACTCCTCCTCTTACTCCCCCCTCCCTCTCTCTAGGTACAGTTCTGGTGGAGAATATGCAGATTAATGGCCGTGCACAGGACCCTGGTCGTACCATCTCTTTAACTCTTCTGGAGAACTATGATTACTGGGTACTACTGGACCCTGCCCTTCAGAGACTCTACCTGAACAGCACTGGACGAGTACTGGATCGTGATGTGAGTGGACACACATGCAAAACCTACAAGTGTCATTTCCAGAAAAGTTGGAACCCTAAAAAAGAATTCAATAAAAACTGACATCTGTAGTTTCTTCATTTAGTTTAACCTTCATTTAACATAAAAAGGACAAAGCAAAGATTTTCAACATTTGCAATGAAATCTAAAACAATTTAGAATCTGAAGCCCAGATCACTGACAAAATAAGACTGAAAAGTACAAATTACACAGTTATCGAAGGTTCCACAAGTATCGTGTATATGTACTACTCACAAAAAGTTTGGGATATTTGGCTTCGGGTGAAATTTCAGGATGAATCTAAAACATGCTTTAACCTTTACAGGTGAGCTTAATGTGACCTTCTCTAAACTTTTGAATGCACATGTCCCACTGTTCAGTATTTCAGTACTTTTTGCACAACTTGCTTCTCTAACAGGGAGCTTAACAGCAAAATTCACAACAGCTGTTTGATCCATAAATCAACCAGTACATTTCCCGATTCAATTAGAATTGGTACGTAACCAGTCCTCCTCATCATGCTGTTCACATTTTGACATCATGACACCAAGACAACACCTAAACGTTGATCAGCAGTACCTCACCATTTTGAGGCTTCAAACAGGATGTTCTCAGGCAGAAGTGACCACTGAGCGTAGAGTGTCACAGAGTGTCATCAGTAGGTTGCAACAGAGGTACAGAGAGACTGGAAGAGTCACAGAAATGCAAAGAAGTGGACGTCCTTCGAGGCTCATAACTCTGTACCCAAGAACCTCAATGACCTGAGGGGCTCCCTTCAAAAAGAGTGGGATGCCAACAGACAATAAGGTGGCTTGTGAACAGTATGAGACATTATTGTCAAGCTGTATATTGTATTATGTAGTATGTAATTTAGGCGAGCATGAAGAATGAAGGCTGGAGTATATTTCTCCTCATAAAAATGTCAGATGGAGTGTCTTGTTTGTACACTTATCCTGAAACTATCTGTAAAAGCTGGACATGTATGTATACACTTCATTCACCAGGACAACTCAGCTGCTTTTCTAAAGTGATGCTGTATGATTGAAGGGTTGTCATCAGGCTGAGAGTTGGTCACTAAGTGACTCGACAAGAGAGATGACAGAGCATTCATACCTCTATTGGATAAAAATCACAACTGATCCCAGCTGTCTCCTCATCCAGGCTGTGAATTTGATCACTCTGTTCAATAGACTGGAAGATTTATTTTGTGCTGAGTACTCATAGCTCAAATCCTTTGATTTATTTAAAACATGAGAGAGAGAGAGAGAGAGAGAGAGAGAGAGAGAGAGAGAGAGAGGATAAAAGACAGTTTGGTATTCTTTTAGGTTTATATTGTTCAATTATAATAATACTCTTCACATGTTACTCGTAGTACTGTGGCAGGAAAACCTTCTGGTACACATGGCTGCATGAATCTCTTTCAATTGACATGATGTAAATGTGCCAACAGGTTCCACAAGAACATGTCTTACATCAAAACAATGTAATTAAAGTGAGCTTGTTTTGGAAAATGCTCTGATGATATAACACACTTTATTCATGTAAAACTTGACACATTTACGTAATGTAGAGACATTTTTGAGTGCATGCTGTGTTTTTGTTGATTGTGACATATACAGGCTTGTTCAGATGTTTTGGCAGCCCTGGTTAAATGACATGCTTTATTAAATTTCTAAGTGAAAACAAATGTATTGCACACTTGTACTTTATTTACTCAACGTAACATAATGTGGAAAAATATTAGGGATGCAACTGAATGACAATTTGGCTGAAGGCTAAATACTGAATACCAAACACAGTTTTTAATTTATATGAATCATAAAATTAGTAACTAAACTATTTCCCCAAAATAAGTCATGTAGTTAGTCAGGAATTCATGTCTGTGTTTTACACAAGCCACCGAAGCAAACACAAAGCAAAGCAGCTGTACTCTGTCTTCATCATAACAAGTGTAGTTTGTAAAGGTTGTGCCTGTAGTTTGTCTTCTTCCATTTCACCACCAAACTGTAACTGTGCTGGTGAATCTGTGTTTCGTTAACTAAGGAAAAGCAGAATTCTGAAGGTCCAAAAATGTAAAAGTGCATTCCAAAAAATACAACTTGTAAAATGTGGCCTGTACAAAAACTATTACATATTAAATATTTCCAATGTTGTAAACTCCGAAAATAAATATAAACTATGCAGTACAATGTTTCCAAAAATATTCAACACCCCCCTCATATGTGAACTTCAACAAATCAACAGAATGTGTCATCTGACCTGGCGTGGGCATTTTTCTGTAAGACATCTGTTGGAATCAGATTTTTTTGTGCTTATTGTACCATGTATTCCTGTATAATATGCATGTAGATTCTCATATTTTCTGTGCTTAAGCTGTTGAGCCATGAAATTGATGTTTTATTAGGTTCACTTTGCCAAATCTAGGTCACAATATGCTCACATGTACATCTACGCTGTGACCTTTCAATCTAGGCTATCTGTGGTAATTTGGAGGAATTACACAGATACTTTATCCCACACAAATTGATCAGTCAAATCCCTTACAAATTACATTACAGAACCTTCTCTGGTAAGATTAATCCAGCTCCAGCTGAGCTTCAGTGATCCTCTTCTTTTACATGCAGATGTTGGCCTGTTCTTCTGAAGAGCAGTGAGACCTTCCCAGAGTCTGAGCATCAAACCTTTCTACTCTCATACATGATTTAATTCTCTCTCTCTCTCTCTCTCTCTCTCTCTCTCTCTCTCTCTCTCTCTGTCTCTCTCTTGCAGCCCCCCAACTACGTCACTACTATAGTGGTTCAAGTGCAGTGTACTAATGAGCTGGTGGGGACAGTGATCCTTCACGAGGTTCGTATTGTGGTGCGCGATCGCAATGACAACTCTCCACAGTTCCAGCAGCCACGCTACTATGTTGCAGTCAACGAGGTGAGAGCCTTGCTGCTGTAAACAATTCAAAACAATTCAGTTCCATTGAGAATGTTTATGAAATGATTCATCATGAAACTTGGCTCAGTGCTTGCTCTTGGCTGCCTTAAGCACAGTAAAAAGAGTAACAGTAAATGGTGGATTGACTAGAGAATAGATTGCACAGCAGATAAAGTCACTTATTTTATTAGTATTGCAGGGTTAGTTGACAAAAGTTCAGTGAAAAAGTTCATTGTTATTAATCAAATTCAAAAAGATAAACTGTCATACATGTTATATTCATTACACATAAATTGACATTATTTCAAGCCTTTTTTAAAAATCTTAATCAGTAGGCCTTATAGCTCATGAATTGGCTGGTCAAGCAAGCACAGAAATATTATAATCAGCAAACAATTTGGGATCAGTTTTGGTGTTATGGGCAGGTGCTGGAAAAGGAAATTGGCATCTCCATAACACTTGTTAGCAGATAGAAGCATGGACTGCTCTAAATTCTCATACTAGATGACTGTGTTGACTTTGAATGTGATAAAACACAGTGGACCAGCACCAGCAGAAAATATGACACCTGAAACCATCATGAGACTGCAGAAACTTCACACTGGACTTCAGACACCTTGGATTCTGAGCCTCTTCCTCCAAACTCTATAAGCTTGATTTCCAAAAGAAATGCAGAATTTACTTTCATCTGAAAGAGGACTTTGTACCACAGTCCGGTTCTTATTCTCTTTAGCACAGGTAAGGTGCTCCTGAAGTTATCTCTGGTTCAAGGGTGGCATGTTGTAGTGGCTTGAAATGTCTTTTTTGTGTAATGAATATAAAATATGTGACAGTTAAGCTTTTTGAATATAAAAACAAAAAAATGTTTCATGATATTAAATTGTGTGATGTACAGTTATATGTAGTAATTTTAGTTTTAATAGCATGTTTTTAGTTTTGTTAGCATTTTTTAAAATGTGGCTCTATTGTGTCTTTTCCAACTAGGATTGTGTCTTGTATCATGAAAATGATAATATGGGCATATTGTATACCTCTAGCGCAGATACAGGCTTTTAGATGCCCTTCATAACCTCCAGCCTCTGCTTTTACTCTCTCTCTCTCTCTCTCTCTCTCTCTCTCTCTCTCTCTCTCCCCGTCTCCCTCTCTCATCACTCACAAATTCAATCAGAGGCACACAAGAACTAATAAATGATGATTTAATATCAGGGCAGAATCACAAATGCTGATGACACATTGCGTCTGCGTGACTAATGCTGCAGTGTATCAGGCTGCAAGAGTTTCATTTTCAGGCTCGGCTTCAGCCTGAATGATCTGAATGCAGCACAGAGCGGTGATTGGCCAGCTCTGTCTGCTCTGTGAGCTCTCAGAGTGGAGGATGAAACTCTGCAGCCAGTCAGAAAGATATGCCCCTTATCTTGATTAGAGTGATTGACGTAATGCTGGTACACATTCTTCATGGCAGAGAGAGGAAGACTGATGCTGAAGTAATTACACAGTCAGCTCGCACACAGCTTTAGTCCATCAGATCGAAAACTGTCTCTTCTCCTCGGTTACTCTGTCAGAACTAGATATATGAGTGCAGTCACGTATATGCACACACTCATAGTATAAAAATGCACCAGTATGTTGGAGGAGACAATTCAACAGTGTGGATTTTAGAATCAGTTATACACCATTAGAATAATATTCAGTAAATACATAATTTTTTGGGCAAAGAAACATTTTTGTCCACTTCTCAAATGTAAGAATCCTGCACTACTATGGTGTTTCAGTGTTTGAGTAAGTCTTCCAGTTACATTTGTTTTAAATGTATGTAATGTTTTACCCGACTCCCCACAAAGTTATATTTAAAGTGCTGTTTAAATTGTATTTAGTGTTTATATGCTGGAAAAAAAATTTACAAATTAGATACCCTCAAGAACAGTGGAACCTCCGTTTGCCCAGGTTATCATACAATTCGGTTATCGTCTGTTTTTTGGGGGGAAATTTTGTCCCAGTTAATGTTCATCTGCCCAGTTTTCTTGCATTCCTGCGTTACTCCTCATATTTTCTTTATAAACACAAATACACAAAAATGCCTAAATTTGTGCCTACCAGAGCATACCCTTCAGTGTGTCCTGATAATTAATTTCACAAGACAGATCAACGTCTGATATCCCTTATATAAATTCTAATGATAATAAACTAATTATGAGTTTTATATATGCTAATGTGTTAGTTTAACTCTTACTGTCATACTGATCAACAGTAAAACAAAAAAGCCTAAAAAGTTTTACTTTACATGTAATGAATATAATACTGTATATGACAGTTTAACTTTTTGAATTATAAACAACAACAATGTAAATGATTTCATTTGTGAACACACATTAACTTTTTTAACAATACAATTTTTTGTAGATCCACTAGTACACGTTATTTAAAACTGTAAGTGTTTACTAGCCATATCACTTTTTTACTAGCTTTTGAGTTGTGTTAGTAGGTGCCTAAAGCTTTTGCACAGAACTCTAGTTATTATAATTTTATAATTGTACAAAAATATCAAACCAAATCATCGGAAAATCAAGGATTTCAGACTTCAGACTATGTACACTGGAAACATCAAGGCTGTGCTTAAAATCAGAATGTAAACAAACTCTTGGCATAAAAAAAAAGATGAAAGCTCTCGGCTTGTGTTGACAACTCTTGATTATAACAGACGCATTTTGACAAGGTGTTACTGTATACATCTGTGGGAATATACAAAGTTGAAAACATACATAGTTTGTAATTTGAATATGATATGTGAACCCTTTTTAAAATCACATTGGCCCTACATTACATGATTATGTGTATATCATCACTGCAATATCAGAACCATGCCTTATGTCTGTTTTCTATTTTTATTTTTCTGCATCATTTGAGCAAAGCAAATGTTGTTTCTATTGCATTTTGTGTGAATAGACCGTTAGAAATGAGGATGATATACACTGCTGGTCAAATGTTTAATGTCTCATTGCACTCTGAAATAAAAGCAGAGGAGTTAAATATGAACTCATTGAATCAGTTTATAGACCAAAGTGTATCTAAACTTTGGACTCATCACAGTAGCACCTTTATCAGATATAACAGCTGAACACACTTGTGACATTCTCTCTACAGCAGACATCAAACATTCTTAAGACAGTTCTTCACAAATCTGCTGCAGAACGTCACATAATTGTTGGCACTTGTAGGTTTGTTTTGCTTTCACTCTTCTGTCCATTTCATCCCAAATTAGCTGGATGGGGTTTAAGTCTTGAGACTGTGCTTCCACTCTGTGTTTTCAAGCTGACCATCTTGTTCTTTTTTCCTGAGGTAGTTCTGACAGAGCTTTGACTTATGTTTTGGGTCATTATCTTGACCAACTAGGCACATACCATAAATGTTTAAAGCTTTCTAAAACTATTCTAAAACTTTTGACTGGTAGTGTATATGCATATATAATCCCTAATTAATTTCATAATTAATTTACTATGAATGACATCCATTGAGTCCCTCATTGCATTTTCCCTATAAGGTTGCAAGAATAACTTTTTGTGAAATGACAATAAAATATACTTTTTTGTATTCAATGGAAGTTTTGTTTGACTAAGTTTATCAGCTTGTTTCAATAAACTAGGACTGAGAAATAATGAAACAAAATGTGAGATGTTTCAAAGTATGCAAGTATGTATAAAAATGATAGTTTTTATAGCACACAGTTCTATAGTTTGCTAGTAATTGTTTTTACTGTCTCGAGGCTGAAAGCTTTCACATGTTTCTTTGTGCTTTTGTCAAGTTTTTATTTTCCTGCACATTGAAGGAAACAGTTTTTCTCTTTCTGAGATTGTGTGTGTATGTTTGGATGCATTTCTCTCTAATAGCCCCTCACTGCACTGTGCTGCACTTTCATCAGCATTCTCAGTGAATAGCACCTGGAGTATATTTGTGTGTGTAGATGTGATGTACATGTTGGGATAATTGTCTAAGCTGTTCAACTTTAGCTTTCTTCAACTGTGAAACAGCATTGGAACTGGGAGCTTGTGCAGAGCATGAAATTGATCTGTTGCTGGAACGTGTGTGTGTGTGTGTGTGTGTGTGTGTGTGTGTGTGTGTGTGTGTGTATTAGTGCATGAACTACATTGCAGCAGCTAAGCTGACTGTGAGTTCTTTCTATCTAGTAGAAAACATAAATTGAGCATAAGAGTTTAAGTAGGAAATTGGAACCAATGGGAAGTTTAAATATATGAGTCATAAGTGGGCTCCACCAGACTGGGATGTGGTGGAATAATTGGTTTAACTGTAAGAAGAAATGCAAAAACAAGTAGTTGATAGTTGGAGATTTTTTCAAATAATGTTTTACAAAAGTCAAATTTTAGCTGCTTAAACTAGGCTTTGAATGATAAATGATGTAAACGTCCATCATCAATGAATGACAGATGCTACTTTATATATATATATATATATATATAAAGCATGAGATGTGCAGTGTGGAGATTGTGTATAATGGTCCATGTTTCATGGTCCATGTTTCAGTTCTTCAATGACTTACTCTATAACAAGTATTAATTTCATACTAATTACTGACTAATTTGTGTTGAATAATAAGCTCTAAGCTTGAGCAGTTATTAATCCTGAGGCTTAAGGTGTTAGCTTAGTAGACAACTACTCTGTATCTGACAATGCAGCGATAAAGGATGATGTATGTTAGTCAGTGATGCAGTTCAACTACATGCAGTCTTAAGAACAGAACACTAATCGATGTTGAATCTCAGTCTGTTTTTGTCTTTCATTGATTTCAAATGAAGATTCTGCTGAGCCTATTCTAAACCTCTGGGTGCAATGAAGGAACTCAGACATAATTGAAGTAGAAATAAATGTGTTTATACGTATGGGTGATTGTGTAAGTCAGAAAAGCCAGAAAAGTCTATGAGCCATTTAATGCACCATTGTTTTGGCTTAAGTGGTAAACCTCTAATATTCAACCAAAAATAGTCCTTTCACTTAACTGTATATAAAATGTGTGTGTGTGTGTGTGTGTGTGTGTGTGTGTGTGTGTGTGTGTGTGTGTGTGTGATAGAGAGACTGGCTGTATTTGTGGATCTGACAAACGACAAATACAGCTAAGGGCCTGAGGGAGCATTTCTCCACCTACAACTTTCACCCCCTCTTCGTCTCTGTCTGCTGCTTTCCTTTACAATGTCTGTTTTCTTTCTTTTTGTTTCCCTTTCCTGTCTTTCTCACTGTCATGCTTACACTTTCTTGCTTTTGCTCTATTGTGCTGTTGTTTTCTTGAGGGAATCCACAAAGATTATGTGACAGACAGAAATATAGAAACACACATACAGTATATAACACAGTACATAATACATTTTTGATAACTGAGTCTATATATTTCCCTTTGAAATGGTGATCGGACTGATGACTTTAATATCTAAATGACTCTGAAACCAGTCATTGCATTATCTATACAGAACACATATTTACACTCCTTTCATTTCACGTCTATTTCAGCTCCACTGACCATACAGGTGCACTTTGTAGTTCTATAATTACAGACTGTAGTTCATCTGTTTCTCAGTATACTTTGTTAGCTTTTGTTAGTGAGTGGAAATCTCCAGCAGCTCTACTGATGCACTAATACCAGCACAACACACACTAACACACCACAGTAAACCCCAAACTAAACCAACCAAACCTCCAGTTTGTGTTTTAGTGTCAGAGCACAGTTTGTTACAAGCAAAACAATTATGCTAGAGAAACACTTTTTAGTGTTCATGTCTTAGTTTATTTATTCCTAAAATGCTGAAGAGGTAATGAATAGCTTTCTCTGAACACAACACACGTCTACATGCTTAATTGCAGTTTTCAGTTGCAACCATGGGTTAACAACAGGGTTGTTGTCCATTGAACATTGTTGATGGTGCACACTATCACATTAGAGTTTTGGATTAGGAATCTCTAAAGGTTGTTTGTCCACAGATTTAGGGTTTCTTTTGTCTGCAGAGAAATTAACCAGGCTTTCACAATGTTTACATTCTGCAGCTCACTCCTGTTGGCACCACTATCTTCACTGGCTTCTCAGGAAACAACGGAGCCACTGACATTGATGATGGACCAAATGGCCAGATTGAATATGCAATCCAGTACAACCCCAATGATCCGGTACAGTCACCATTACACCATATCCACACCGATTATTGTACAGTGTGATTAGAGTAGGAGCACAGATGATGGTAAACTGTAGACTAATTTTTAATGCATCTTCTGAATCATTAAAGTATTGTGATGATCCCTCTCTCCCTCTCTCTTTCTGTGTCTCTCAGTTGTCAAATAGGACTGTTCGGGTGGCTAGTACATTATCTGGTAACATCGTTCTTGCTGAAAGACTGAACTATGAAGAGAGGACACGTTACCTAATCATTGTTCAGGCCAATGTAAGTCATTCTGTTATAATCTCAGAATGTGCTGTAATGTTCAACTTATGATGTCCACCCACTTTCTGCCGCTGAATGTAGGCTTTTAGCCTGACCTATGCTGAGCTATGATCCCTGACCCAGGTTTCCAAGTGCTTCTGGATGTTTTTTATGCTCATACACACTCAAACACAAATTTGCATTATTGTGTCCATGTACTGATTTATTTATGGATAGTGTACTAGACCTCTTCTGTGTGCCAAGTGTGGACAAAGACCATACGTTTCCTACAGTGCAAATTAAGCCTCTCACTGGGTAAAATCTGGTTATGCCTGTTTTATCTGTGTTATTTGTTTGTGAAGCATGCAATCAAGGCTAAAATGGAGGCGGAGTAATTGTTGAGAATGTAAAAATAAAAAAATCTACATAGTTTATTTTAAGACTGTTTGAATGTGAAAAGCCTATTTTGTGTATATTGCTTCATTGTCCTGGGAATTGTAACCATTTTTGCTCATTTTTAAATTAATTGTATCCAAATCTACAAAAATGTTTGCTAAGAATGAAAAAGAAAACACATACCGTACATGCATTTCTTTAGCATAAGATTCATACATAAGAATTGAGTTAATGATTTTATTAACGATAATGATCTCAATGTAACATAATCAGATGCCTGTGTCTCAGTATTCCCTGTGGTTCTACAACAGATGCTTGGTCAAAAAACATGTAAAAATCGCAAGGCGGCACCTGGTTTATGCATTTATTTACTTTATTCTAAACTCCATCTGCTTTATTCGTTAACTAATCAGATACGGTTTCCAGTATCCACACATTTGAATAACAACACCAATCTTCTTCTTTATTGTATAGGGAGCATAGAGAACAGGACCTTAACCTGAACCTGAACCTTGGCTGCTGTGCACTGCTAAGCTTCTAGGGTGTGTCCTCAGGGGTTTCCTATTTTTGGAAGGCTGATCAATCTCCTCATGCTGATGTGCTTTTACCTGAATCTGAATACCCAGATCCCATAGCTTCTCACACTGCTTGGGATGGCTCATTCATTTCTGAGGCGCTCTCAGTCTGAACATGAGGCGCATACGCAACAGCTTCGGCAATAAAGGGCCTTCATTGAGGCGAGCTCAAGCCTGAGAGAGAAAGAGAAAGAGAGAGAGAGAAACAGAGAGAGAAAGAGAGAGAGAGAGAGAGAGAGAGAGAGAGAGAGAGAAAGAGACTGTGGGGTATGCTGGGCATGCTTTCATAAAGCCTTTCAGACAGCCCACATGACTGCTTTATCACTGCGGCTACGGCTCTGAAAAGTTTCCCCTGAAGAGCGCACTGCAGTGATTTCAGCACAGGAAGAGGATAATGATCTTACAGGCACTGAGGAGATTGTTGATGCTTCAGTGTTATTTTGCCACACTCTTACACACTTAAAAAATACAAGCTAAAGAAAGAGTTGCACCCTTCACATTCTCTCATTTGAAAAGAGCTCTTCATACATCACCTGCTCATTTCCGTTCAGCCCCAGTTTGACTCACAGAAACTCCATGCAAGGCTATTTTATAGTAACAATAGGCTGCATAATGTCTGCTGTACTGTAGGCTCAAGGACTATAACTCTTTCTGTTTATTTTCTATAGAAGCTGTGATTAACCTTCTGCTGTGCTGACAAATCATTTATACAGTAGACAGAAAAGGAAGCATTCTGTTCATTTTGTTTTGTGTAACTGCAAGAACAAATTAATTTTGCAGTTGATAGTAGCGTTGCGCTCATTCTGTTTGAACTTACACTGAATTTATAACTTTGAGTATACACTATATTTCTAAATGTTTGTGTACAGCCCTTCTAATGAATGCATTCAGCTACTTTAAGTTGCACCCAGTGCTGACACAGTTGTACAAACGCACACTCAGCTAGTCCCTGTAGAGAAGTACTGCCAATAGAATGATACTAAACATGAACCTGTTGGCACTATACCTAATGCTAGTTGTGGGGTAAAGGTGTATAAAGCTCTCCAGCATTGAGCTGTGTGAAGAGTGGAGGTGTTTTTTCCAAATATATCACAACACCATGATGTTTGAGGTTATTTAGAGAGGTTTTCATTAATAAAGCTAATGTACAATGATATTATGAACGCTGTTCTCTGTGCTAAATGAGTGTCTTACAGATCTGACATTGCTTATTTAGATTGCACAGTTGGACGCTTAAACAGTATTTTAAATGTTAACTAAACATAAATGTGATTCATAGAAAAAGTCTTTCCATTTACTCAGCTTCAGCACATAACCTTAGTGGAGGTACGTGCACAGAATATGTATATAAAAAAAATAAATTCACACACCTGCACACACACACATACATAACTAAACCTAAAGGGAATGTTTGTCAATAGGGACCCTGCAATTTTATGAAATAGAATGTTATTATGTATGTAATCAACATTATCCATCATTACGGTAAAAGCAACTGAAACTCAATATCATGGTGTAAAACCAGTATCGATTTACTGGTAGTCACAATCTACACAGAAATATCAGAATATTTGTACCACCTTTACCATGTGTCTGCTTTGCATACCTACATGTAACAGTGTTTTCTCAGTGGTGATCCCTGACGCTTTCCTTTTAGCTCCTGTGTTCATTGTGTGGGTTAACTGGTCCACTGTGGTGCATCAATTGTTTTTATATCTCACAAGAGTAATTTCCCTCTGGCATCAGTGGCCCGTAGGGCACCACTGTTATGCTGTTGGGTGAAATTTAATGTACAAGCAGCTCATTCTTGGTAAACCTTCAACTACAGTAGTTCTGGAATATCCCATGAAGTTAGAGGTTCTGTGGTTCTACCAACCTTCACCTGGTGCCCTGTTTTCATGCCCTTTTGGACATCAGTCAAATCACTTCCTTTGTCCATGATGATTTTTTTTCCACTCTGCTACAACTGACTGGTGTGCTCACTTATTTATACATGCAGCAAATCCTGTCACATGCAATATGTGCCTCCCAGGCCGAGTTCATTCTTAAAAAAGGTTGGTCATGATATTCTGATATTTTCCCATACATGCTGGGTTCATATTTATTCTGTGTTACCACAGTATGTGTACATGTTACCTAGGCTCTCCTTAGTGTTAAAGCCCCACTGGTACTCATTGTTGATTGGCTCTGACTGCGTTCTACACTATGACTCCAGGCTACCCTGAGGCCCTGCAGTCCCTGCTTCAAATGGGATTCTTTTAACTCTATTTCCTGACTATATGTTTTATTCGTAATCTTTGATGTTTTTTTACCTGGGTTTGACCTCAGGCAGGTTTGGAATACCTGAACTACGCTCATATCCGATAATCTGACGAGGGGATTTTGCATTCATTTCAGAGATACACTTTTTGCTGTGCTGTTCATGTAGAATTTATTTGCCTACCCAAGGCATTTTCAGGATAAGTAGTGGCCTTTCTTGTTCAGCGATTGTGAGCTTCTCTTTGCTGGTGTTGCAAATCGTTGTCTTATTTATTATTATTTTTTTTTCGCCATTTCTTTATTCTATTTACCACATTTGATAATGGCAGCTGTCCTTTCCATTCTATTAAAGATGTATGATGAATGGACCAGGATGAGTGGCCCAAAATTACAGATCTAATGTGTTGCTGTTTCAGACATATATACAAAAACAGTGCACTGAAAGGTTCTTTCTGAAAGGGGCTAAATAGGTTGCATGTACAGTGAATTCAATAGCAGACTGCTGTCTTGGATGTGGACTATTTTCCAGCCCAATCTGTTTCTCAACTTTTTTCTGAGGTTACGTATGTGTTTGCATCTTTGTGTGCAATATGTGTATGTGTCAGGTGGCTGGCTAAGAGATGTCTAAAAGCCTCAGTATACAGAAGTGCCGAAAGTAATGGGTGCTGGATTGCACTTTGCAGGTAGAGGAAGAAAGGGGTCATCATGTCAGTTCGTAAAATAGGCCGATCTAAAGCTTTCTGCTCTTCTTACCTTGCCATGTTTTGTTTTAGTTTTATTTGCTGTATTCGGCCAAAGACAGCTACATTAACCAATGTCCATAGCAGTTCCCCAGTGCAATGTGAGGAACATGATTTCATCACTTGGCCTTGAACCCATGACCTTTCTGCTTCAAATCAAAGCCAAATTCACACCTCTGCTCTGCTAAATCAGCATGCACTTTGACTCTTCATACATTCCTCTGCATTTACAGTAAGCTATTAAACTCTTTGAGTTTATGTAGAGTTCAGCTAAAAATCAGATTGACATAGTTTTCACTTTTTCTGACTCACTTATCCAAGATGTAGTCCATCAATCAAGGCATGCTTGGCTTGAAGGTATGAAGCTAAAGCAGCTAAATTATAGTCTTCTGGAAGCTTATAAAGATATTGTTTATAATGAGTTGTGTCATACATTTGCCATTTGAACTGTAAGTAATATCAAATATGATTTTGCAGTTTATGTGTTTTGAGATAATATTGGTTCCTGACCCCATCAATTGCTGGCAATTTGTATGATGCTATCCTGGGGCCAGATTCATGAAAACGTTATTAAAGAAAACATGAGAAGTTTCTTAAGGCACTATGAAGTTCATAAGAATGTTCTTAAATGCAGTCATCAGGGGAAAAACAAAACATATCAAATATTGATGGAAATAGTTTCCTTAAGATTAATATTTTTTTTCTTATATATGCTGCATCTTACCTCATTTTCAATTTGAAGTAACTATTAGTTTTGTTTAATCAGCTCAGAGAACAGCAAAATAGAGGAATATCAAAGCGTTTTGTAAAGTGATGTAAAAAATTTTTATAAAAATGGAGTTAATAATGATAAATAATAATACATTTTATTTAAAGGCGCCTTTCTTAACACTCAAGGTCACCTTACATAGTTTACACTAACAATCAGAATAAAATACATAATAAAAGTAAGTACAAACTTAGAAAGAAACAGTACAGGTACAATCATAGGTCAGAATAAAAATACATAATAAAAGTAAGTACAAATTAAAAGAAACAGTGCAGGTACAATCACAGATCATAGGCAGCTTTAAACAGGTAAGTTTTAAGTTTGATTTTGAAATGTGGCAATGAATCTGGAAGTGAGTTCCAAAGCCGGGGAGCAGCACGACTAAACGCTCTGCTCCCCATAGTAGCAAGGCGGACAGGAGGAATAGTGAGATGAACAGAAGAAGATCTAAGAGTACGGACAGGTGTAGCAATATGAAGAAGGTCAATAAGATATGAAGGGGCAAGATAATGGAGAGCTTTGAAAGTTAGAAGGAGTATTTTATAATTGATGCGATATGAAATGGGAAGCCAGTGAAGCTGCTGTAAAACAGGAGTGATGTGGTGAGTCGAAGGGGTCTGTGTAATGATACGAGCAGCTGAGATTTGAACCAATTGTAATTTATGAAGGGTTTTCTGTGGCAGACCAAACAAAAGAGAATTACAATAATCTAAACGAGAAGTAACCAGCAAGATAGCAGTAGAATGAGGAGTAAAAAAAAAGGACGGAGACGATTAATATTCCGAAGATGAAAATAAGCTAACCGAGTGATATTATTAACATGAGAAACAAAAAAGAGAGGGTGCTATCAAGGATGACACCCAGACTCTTAACCTGAGGAGATGGAGAAATGGGATAGTTATCAACCGAAATGCAGAGGTTATGACATTTACTTAATGTTGATTTAGTACCAATCAATAGAAGTTCTGTTTAGTTACTATTCAATTTAAGAAAATGTATGGTAAACCAATGTTTTATTTCAAGGAGACAATCAGTTGATGGTTATTAGAAATAAGACCTACATACAAGTGTTGCATACTTTAGTTATTAAAATGTCTGTTGTTTTAGTGTCTTATCAACATGTTCTGGACTATGTCACTCTTTCCACAGTAACTGCTGTGTACGTTTGAACATGTCAGTTGATTTATGACTGCAGTACAACAAAAATGGCCACCACACTCATGATTTGCACAAAAAAGAGTAGCATGCAGTGACACAGTGCAGATGTGATTGGATATCTGCAAACAAAATTTGGAAAACAAAAGTTTCTTAAATATAATTATTGGTAATGAGACATAGATTCATCAATACGAGCCTGCGAGTGTCATATATTGGGTTGTGGTGAGAAGAGCAGGGTCGGACACAGATGCAGAGAAATATGAAAACAGTGATTTATTAAACTGTATACTAAGACTATAACAACAAATACTAGATAAACAAAAGAACACAATAACAATAAGAGACACTGAGGACTAGAACTAGAAATACTAATAGCAGAAGTCACATAACAGCAAAATACATACAAACAATGGAAACTCCTAGTCAAACAAATGAAAAGCTTTATAAAAAGAGAACAATTAGTGAGAGGAATAAAACAGCTGACAAGGCTAATAAGAACAGGAAGCAAAGGCCAAATAAGGATACAAAGACCAAATAAGGAAACAAACAGCAACCTTGGAGAGGTAGGGGCAGAGCGTGCAGCGAGTAAACATCAGAGTATGAAATGGAAACTTCCTCAATCACCAACCAAGAAAATGGTCTAAAGATAATCAGGACATCAGCTGGAAAATTGATGCTGACAGTTTTTTAGGTCTCCTGAAATAAGACATAAGTGGATGGAGATTCAGATCTAATGAAGTGGTGAAGACAGTGGTGCATTGGTGACTCACAGCTCAGCCAAAAACATGTTTAATGAGGTAATATGAAAGCTTGTTGATAAGTAGACAAATTGTATTGGAAAATACAGGAAATTTTCTGAAAACTGTTTAAAATAAATTCTACAGCCAGACTGCATCATATTGGACTTAAACTGTGTTTTCAGTTTAAAAGTTTAAAAGCCTTTTAGTGAAGGCTGCATTTTGGAATACTGGAAGCTGTATATAACTTACAGCCTAAGACAGACTAAGACCTAAGTCTTAGTTTATCATGAGGTTAAGAAAATGTTTAAGAACACAATGTTTTTAAGAATACCACTTGTTTTTATAATTATTTTTATCAAAAGAGCTAAGAAAATTTGTCACTTTCATCTGACCCCTTATGACTATAAGCATCCATTCCATTCCACTGTCTTGGCTATTTAACTATTTACACTCATGAAAAGCTAAGGATACTTGGCTTTCGGGTGAAATTTCAGGATGAACCTAACCTAAAACCTCTCTAAAGTTCTTTGGCATGAACAACACAGTCCTAATTTCATCTTCATTGATGACAATGCTCCAGCTCATCGATGTTGCCTCATTAATTAATGGTGGCTGGAGACTGGGGTACCTTAAATAGAGTGGCCTGAGGTTTCTCCAGACCTGAATCCCACAGAAAACCTATGGGATCAGTTGAGTCACCGTGTAGAGGCTCGTAACTCTCTATCCCAGAGCATCAACAGCTTGAGGGCTGCCCATGAAAAAGAGTAGAATGCCATGCCTCAGCAGACAATAAGTGGACTTGTGAACAGCATGAGACGTTGTTGTCAAGCTGTAATTGATGCTCAAGGGCACATGACATGTTATTGAGACATTGACATTTTTTGTTGGAGTTTACACACCACTGTTGTTGGCTTTTTTTTTTTTTATAAATAGTTTGAGATGAGGAAATCAGCATGGCATGCTTCTACTTAAATGCTCTACTTTCATGATATAATATCATTGTAGCATGAACCTGTTATGTTTTCAATAAATTTCAATATCCATAACTTTTTGTGAGTAGTATATATCAGGGTTTCCGCAGGGTCTTAAAAAGTCTAAAATTCAAAACTTTAAATTTAAGGCCTTAAAATCTTAAAAACAGCCAGATATCCATCCAAGGTCTTAAATTAAATTAATTAAAGTCTTAAATTTTTACTTTTAATTCCAGGGAAGCATAGTCTAATTGGAAGTTAGTTTTGTTAACTTTTGCTAACATTGACTAAATGCATCAGTGTAAATGAAGTTCTGTTCTCTGTATTTTTGGGGAACTTCTGGTGTAGGCCATTGTCATTAAACTACAAATCCCATATTAACTGCATGATAACGCCTGTGAATACACTGTTGGCAACTTTTGTTGCTACTGTATATTTAGCAAGTTTTCAGACTTTTTTCCCAAAAAAGTGACTAGTGACAAATCTAGCAACTTTTCCCGGTCTTATTAAATTGGCTTGAAAAAGCCAATTTACTGTTATTCATAATCTTATTCTTCTTATTATTATTCTATTCACCAAAACGTCAACAACTCCTCCTCCTAGGGCTTTTAATGTAGAACCACGAAACTCAGCAGGATCGTCGGACCTATATACGACCAGGTTGCTTGTGCTTTTTGGAGCGATCGGAGTTACGAATTTCGGAAAATCTTCATCCAAACACCAGTTTTTGGTCCCATTGGATTCCATCAAAATGTGTCTGTAAACTTTTTTCAAAGAAATTTAAACGGCTGTAGAAGTCACAATTTTCGAGCTACAAACACGAAATTCGCCCCTGTGGGGCCCTTCTCGACAGATGGCACTCATCCCTCTCTTTCTATCACTCTTTCAAATCTCTCCATTTATTTTAATAGGGCCTGGCATAATTCGTTTTTTCTCCGAACAAACTCTTGTAAAACCCGTATACTTTGACCTAGAAACGTAGGAATACTTCATGAATTCCCAAAAGATCTAATCGTTAAAAAAAATTGTTTTGGAGTTACGGACCTTTGTTCGGTACTAGGCCCCCAAAATTCCCATTCGCTCCCATGTTAATTTCAATAAATCAGATTCGGCTTTTCCCAATTTTTCATTTGTATTTAACTCATCGTAAATCAGAGACCCCTTCATCTATCTGAATAATTTTACACCACAGTGATGGGCAATGGGTCCTCTTTCAAACAAGCTTAACGGTTAAGCAATAGGTCAAATATTTTCTGACTTATGGGCATTTGTTCGGAGGGTGTAATTCAAGCATTTTCAAGGATTTCTCTCTGTCTGTCTCTGTCACACACACTTCTGACAGGGCAACGGTAATCACAACCCCTCTTACATACTGGTTTATCAATATATTAGGACCACCTAGCAACAAGTGAGTTACTATTGCACCTGTTAAGCAACACTTTAGCAACCACCTTGGGTGCCATAGCAACCGGCTTGGGTGCAATAGCAATTGCCTTGGGTGCAATAGCAACGGCCTTGGGTGCAATAGCAATGGCCTTGGGTTCCATAGCAACAGCCTTGGGTGACATAGCAACAGCCTTGGGTGCCATAGCAACGGCCTTGGGTGCCTTAGTAATGGCATTGGGTGCCTTAACAACGGCCTTGGGTGCCTTAACAACGGCCTTGGGTGCCTTAGCATCGGCCTTGAGTGCCTTAGCAGCGGCCTTGGGTGCCTTAGCAATGGCCTTGGGTGCCATAGCAACTGCGGGTTTTACAAGAGTTTGTTCAGAGAAAAACCGAATTATGCCATTTTTGTCACTGAAAGCTACAGTGGTGATGACATCACGCACTCCAGCCAGGCCCTATTAAAATGAATGGAGCAATCACGTTAGGTGCCATAGCAACTGCCTTGGGTGACATAGCAATTACCTTGGGCGCCTTAGCAACGGCCTTGGGTGCCATCGCAACGGCCTGGGGTGCCACAGCAACGGCCTTGGGTGCTTTAGCAACGGCCTTGGGTGCCATAGCAATGGCCTTGGGTACCATAGCAACCGTCTTGGATGCCATAGCAACCGTCTTGGATGCCATAGCAACCAACTTGGGTGCCATAGCAACCGTCTTGGGTGCCATAGCAACTGTCTTGGATGCCATAGCAACCGTCTTGGATGCCATAGCAACGGCCTTGGGTGCCATAGCAACGGCCTTGGGTACCATAGCAACGGCCTTGGGTGCCATAGCAACGGCCTTGGGTACCATAGCAACCGTCTTGGGTGCCATAGCAACGGCTTTGGGTGCCATAGCAACGGCCTTGGGTGCCATAGCAACGGCCTTGGGTGCCATAGCAACGGCCTTGGGTGCCTTAGCAACCGTCTTGGGTACCTTAGCAACCACCTTGGGTGCCATATCAACCACCTTAGGTGCAATAACAAGAGCATACCAACACCTTAGCCACTGCATGGAATAATATCGTTTTTGCCTAGCAAACTAGAATTGAGTGAATTTACTTTTAAAGCTTTTTGCTTTTTATTAATTCTTTTCAACTTTGTTGCACTTTTTCCCATTTTAATAGCCATTACTTTTTACTTATTAAGGCAACACTGACATTAACTTTGACTTAAAATAGCATTAGATTTATTCTTCACGTTTTTAAATTTAAAGTGACAATTTTCTACCTATTTATAAAAACTTTTCAACGTTATCAAGCATTTTTTCAAGCCAATTTCAAAGTTCGTTCACAAACTTTCCTTTTCTAGTTGTATATGCATGCACAGATTTGTTGAACAAACAAGATTTTTGCACCCACATGAACTCAATACTGTATACAAATCTCTCTTGCGCGCTCAACCTCTCTCTCTGGCTAATTGAGAATGACATAAAGAAGGAAGTCAAATGCCCTGAGAAAGGCATACAAAGACAAGCTTGCGCAACTCAAAACCCCTGTAACTGAGATCGGTGATAAAGAAGAACTATAAAAGAAGGAGACATATGTAGGGTGAGGTTGTATTTAGACATGCTAGTGTTGTGTTGGTAAGGTTACTTGTGTTGAGAATGTAGCTATTTTGATTATCTGTTCTAATATTGAATGAAATGAATCCTTTCTATAACAGAATTAATAAAAATAAAATGTTTTGAGAATATCTGGGATCATTAGAATGTTTCTGGCAATTTGTCATGTTGGCCTTAAATTTCACTGAGAATGGTCTTAAAAGGTCTTAATAAAGTCTTAAATTTAACTCATTGAAACCTGCAAGAACCCTGATATATTGTATATGTATAAAAGGGGGCATTTGCATGAATTTGATTTGCAGCAAAATCAGTACTTGGTATCAAAGCTGGTTGATAACTATGATGATGTATGCCTTCTGTAGGACCGTGCTCCATATCCAGCCAGTCGACACACTGCCACCACCACACTGACTCTGGATGTGTTAGATGGAGATGACCTTGGTCCCATGTTCCTGCCCTGCATTCTGGTCAACAACACCCGAGACTGCAGCCCTGTCACCTACCGCGTGATCATCCCTGAACTGACTGAGCCGGTGAGAGCATTCACACACACTCACACTGCACGTACTGAGAGCACACCAGAGATGTGCTTGGCTCTGTGTGAGACAGTTAATGAGGTACTGGTGTGTACCTGGGGATTGGGTCAGTGATGAGGTCAGTGATTAGAAGAAACCTCATGGATACACCATCAGTGTACTGCTTAGCTTTATCTCACCCTTCAAACATATAAAACCCTCTTACTGTAGAGCTGGAGCTCTCTTGATCCCCACTGCATTTTCTGTAAGCGCTGCAGTGTGTGTGTGCAGTATGTGTGTAGTACAGTCTTGTTGAGTTTGTGTGTAATGTGTGTCTGATGCTCAAATTCGATACACTGTATTAAATTTATCACCAATAAGCTTACTAACCAGATGAGATATCAGCCATAGATGATTGATTTTGTAGTCACTGACACTCTAAACTGAAAACATTCCACTCCAGAACATGATAAACATCAAATTCTCTATATACAAGTAACAGTTATGAGCAGTCACATTACATGTATCAGTACAATATGTAATAATACAAATGTCAATAAACAAAGTAAGACATAATGCATTTGAGTAAAAGATCTGTTCATCAACTATATATGCAAAAAACACTTTTAAAACTATTTTACAAGAGATTTTTGGGTGGTTTTGAGATATAAGATGATAGTTCAGATGTTTGTAGTCATCAGTTAACTTTATAGACATAAATTTGAATATGGGTTAAATATAAAATACTGATATCAGATCAACACTTAGGAGTTCAAGTATTGGAATGGACATTATGAGAGGAGTGACATGAGTGGGTGTGTGTGTGTGAGAGAGAGAGAAAAGAGAGAGAGAGAGAGAGAAAGAGAGCTGCAGGTGAATTGACATGAAGTCACTTAAGAGTAAGAGTGTTTGTACATCTTCGTATGTCAGAGAGTGCACATTACCCGAGAGAGCCCTGTTGCTTTATGTTAAATGTCACTCTCTCGCTTCTTCACTTTCTTTCCTGAGTGGTGTATCTCTGAGTCTGCTCCACTGACCCAGCGCTTTGCCTTGAGATTTCACTTGGCTAAAGATGAGAGAGCCAGGGCAGGAAGAGAGCACAGGAGGAGGAGAGAGGGATAGTGTGTGGGACTGACATGAGAGGAAGGAGGTGGGTCATGAGAAAGACACTCCAGATGGAGAAATAAATATGAAGAGCATGTGAAGGATGCGGGTAAAGAGAAAATGTAATGTAAGATGCTGACCATCCCTAGTTAAAAAAAGTAGAGAAGCATGAAGTGTGGTCATTAAACATTTTCCAGTAGAGTAAAAATACAAAAACATTGACCTGAAAAGCAATGTATGATTATTATTATTATTATTATTATTATTATTATTATTATTATTATTATTATTATTATTGTAGTAGTAGTAGTGTACAGTCAGTCATATTAATATAAGGACTGACTGGCTTTATTATTATATTTTGCTTTTGTTTATAATGCAGTGTTCAGTTAAGTTTCATTCATAAGGATATATAAAACAAATTAATTATAAAGCATGGTTCACTGGAGAATTTTCCCCTTAACACAAATGGAGTCAGTCAGCAAAGGTTTGGTGTATATAGTTGCTTTTTTTATTTTTGCAATGCAGCTATAAGGCTAAGATATAACCTTAGTCAATCTAACAGAACTTTTCTAGACACATAAAGAACTTTTCAATTTAGGACACACATTAGAAAGTCACCACCAATGTACAGCATCCATACAGCTGATGAACATTGACCACACATGAACAATAAGCAGAGAGGTGACCAGCAAATAAGCCCGTTTTTGGAAATGGAGATGATGGACAGTGGAAAAAGTAGCCAGCACATCAGGCTAACATCCATAGAGCAAATGTCCTTGGATGTTTCTATGACCTCAGAAAGTGAAAGTGAAAGTGCACAATTCTGACCAATTCTGACTAATTGACTTCTGCATTGAATCCATTTAACACTAGTGAACACACTAGGGAGCAGGGAGCACAAGTACCCAAAATAGTGGGCAGCCCCTATCTATGGTTCCTCAGGGTTAGGTTTGGGGTTAGGTGCATTGCTCAAGGTTCTCAGTCATGTCCTGCCAGGGGATTGAATTGTTGACCTTCCAGTCATAAGACCTGATCCATATCTACCAGGCCACGACTGCTGCAAGAGAATTGGGACTTTAGTTTTAACATCTCATGCAAAAATGACACATTTATACAGTATAATGTCCCCATTACAGGGCCATTGGGATCCACCCAGAGTAGCTCCTGCTGTTGTTCCCATCAAAACCACTTCCAGCAGCCACACAAGGGTTTCTGTGGAGGTCTCCCACCCACATACTAACCAGACCCAGATCTGCTTAGCTTCAGTGGATTTGCTTGTTATGTTGTGCAGGTGCTAAGTCTGCTGGATCAGTTAATCTTTAATTAGATTACTCTTGTAGCTGTAGTGCAGCACTCAAGCTCAAAACATTCAGACACCAGACACATCTTGACCCTTTTTCTGGTATGATAGACAGGTCCCAGTAAGGCTAATTTTCTATAAGCTAGTATATAAACATTCAGGCTTGGTTTTAGACATCAGTGTGGTGTTCCACATTACAGGCTTTCTCAGTTTGCCATATAGCTTAGGCCAGTAACAATAAACCTGTTCAATAGGAGAAGCATTGAGGAATATTCCTAGTGGACATCCTTAACTAAATTATCCATCTTACTGCTTTATGAATACCTCCCAGATTTCACTTTTGCTGCATCACTAATTGAAATTGTCCTGTGGAGGATGAAAGAGATGCTTTGAGCGAGGCAGCTGTGGAGCTGTATTAGTTAATGCAGGTGTGCTCTGCTGTGCGGTGTTGTGGCAGGCCTCCTGAAGACCTGAGCCTAGCTCTTCCAGCAGAGAACAGGGAGGAAAGCCTAGCAAATAAGCACCTACCATGCTTGTTGTTTGCTGAGGCTTTTCATAATTTATGATAAAAGGTTTACAGATGGCTAAGTGTGCAGATTTGGGGAGCTGCACTGCTCCCAGAGGCTGAGTCTGTTTCTAGCTGAGCTCTACTCTGCTATTTACTATTGTGTGCAAGTTTTTTACACAGCGACTGCGCTTCCATCCCACACAGCCTTTATTTTCATATGTGCATACATCTGAACAAATTACAGTTTAGGAGGAGTCCTGGAGCGCACTCTGTGGTATTTATGTGTGGGATTTGATTTATGCAGCACTTCTATTGAGTTCTTTGAAGTGATGTTTTTGACAACTGCTGCTGTTATGTCTAAAGGTGAGCTGTTTAGTGCAATGATGGTATTTTAAATTTGCTTATTGATTAAGGAACTGTTTTACCTGTGTATACAACTTTCTTTCAAAGGAACACAGAACGTTTTGAGAAATAAAACGCATTTGCTTTGATGTGACACTCAGACGAGGCTTCACTTTTATGCTTGTTTAATTGATTTGTCTTTTTTAAGCTTGCCAACAGTACTGGCAACTTTTGTCAAGTGTAAATGTAATAGCCTTAAATAACCTCTCTGGGAAAACTAAAGTGGAAAATCAGCTTTTTGTCATCTCCTTTTCCCTTCTTTTTAATTTGCTGAATAGATTTCTGGTCCAAAGCATTTAGTATTTTTGTCTCTCAGTCTTTTTTTACATCTCCTGCAGAGATAGTAATAGTTAGGTGTAATTAATGAGAGCAGATTCAGAGTTTATGAGCTGTTATGCTATAAGAGCCTCTCTCTTCTGCCCATTTTCAGAATGCCTGCTGCATGTTAGGATAGTGGGTAATTTTGAATGTCCCAAGTGAGAATATATCTCATTTACAGCCTCCCAGACTTAATAACTATTGATAGGTGTTCATTTATTTCATTTGCGTTCATTTATATTTGTTTATTTCCCTGTTTTTTGGTGAGTAAGGTTTTTTTCTCAGCTTAGGATAAGAACTTGTCTCAAAGGGAATGTTCCTTATTAGCTGTTCTGTTCATTAATGCCTCTTTCTGTGTGTTCATTTGCAGTAGCAAATATGCAGCATGTGCAGATACGCAGCAAATAACAAACAGTATAATCAGATTTCCATCCTTTTAGATCAGAATGGAACATTAAGTGAGGTGAAAAATCACAGCAGTAGTACTTGTGTATTTTGTTTAAAAGTAACCTGTCATACTTTATATTCATTATGTCATTTACATTCATTGTTACATAATTCAAGCCTTTTTATGTTTTAATGTTAATACTGTTTTCACATGCTCAAAATGAAATTCTAATGATTAGATTCATGGTTTCTAATTTGCATTTTTGTGAGCTATAAGCCAAACTGATTAACAGTAACACAAAAAAGACTTGAAATATCACTTTACATGTAATCAATATAAAACTCTTTACCTTTTTTGAAATAAATTCTAAACAAATGAACTTTTTCGCTATTTAAAAATTTTTATGTCACTGTGCAATGTGATTATTTGTTCTCTATTGCATTATAATATAATATTGAGAGCCATTTCTGAGAAATAGTCCTTGTATAATAGTTTGAAATGTCAAACAGTTGACATATACATGCTCTGTCCACAAATGTGTTCTTTCTGTTGCAGCTTTGGACAAGCTTTATAGAACAGTGATGAAAATAAAAATCAGCTTACTTAGAAATTGTAACACAAAGTTTTCCATTTAAAGTGCCTTACACTCAGAAACTGTAGCACTTAACATTTGTCAAACCATGTAAATCTTTTAAATTGGACCAATACTTGGGCAGTAGTGCTCTTTTTACTGGGGTGGAAGCTACAACATTATGTCTTCAGTGTCTTAAATTAGAGAACATGAATGTACCAGGACGAAGGAAGAAGCTTGTCAAACACAGAGCATAGATGTTCTCATAATGTACTACTTTTTACCATTAATTTGATTTTAGTTAACTTACTGGAGTCTGAGGTTTTCAGAGACTCTGATGAAGTCTGACATGCCTTGACTTTTTCACAAATTTCACCCATCTAAATATATTTTTACATATTTTTTACAAAGTGTTACACAGGCTTTTGTTCAGCACAAACTCAACAACAACAGCGTCTAAACAGTAAACAGTATATTTTGATTAAATCTGCTCTAAACATAGACTTTCCAAAAAGATATTTTCAGATTTGCTTGTATGTTGTGAAAAAACACACTCTAAACATTTCTAGGCAAGACTTTTGAGCTCAGAACTGAATAAACAGAGGTGTTTGCTGCACCCTCCTCATTACATTTTTTTTCTAGAAATTGTATGTGGTTTTATTTCTAAAGCTTAACAAAAGTGACGACGTGTTTGACTCATTCAGTGGCTCCTAGATTGAATATATATGAGATGAGTGTGAGGTGAGAGGTGAGGAGTTTTTTTTTTTTCAGGATCACATCAGATGATATGTCTTTGTTCACGTCCAAATTCCAGACATTCCAGGGTCACTTTTCTACCAATGGAATGTCCTGTATTTTGGTTCAAGCTAGTAGACATTTAAGATTTTCGGAGTATGTTTTGTTTTGTTAATAGGATACAATCTTGCAGAGTTATAGAAGTGTTTATGCAGAATTTTGGTTTTGTTCCCACAGGCGGGTCTGCAGACTCCAAAGGGTTAAGATATTTGCACAGTGACACATGTTTGTTCATTTCAGAGCAAACTGAATCCTCTGAATGTGACACCACCTATACGAGCAGTGGACCAGGACAGAAACATCCAGCCTCCATCAGACCGACCTGGGATTCTGTACTTCATTTTGGTTGGTATGTATTCATAACCTTAATCTCTTTGTCTCTCTGTCTGTCCTTCTGTCTTTTTTTCCCATCCTTCTACAATGCTATGATTATTCTGAGCAGCTAATCACAAATTCAACAACATAAATCACATCAGTATAGTAGTGGAGTCGTAGGTCATCATGTTGATTGGTTGTTTGCAGTTAATCACACTGAGTTGAGTAGTTGATGAAGATTAATCACATTATGTTGATTGATTGGTCTTGATGAGTCACATTATGCTGAGTGGTTGATCACATTTAATCACACTGTGTTGAGAAGTTGATCACAATCACATTATCCTGGGTAGTTGATCACTGTTAATCACATATTGAGCAGCTAATCATAATCACTTGTTGATTAGTTAATTAATGTATGGTTAAAATTAATTAAGGTTGAAATTTGATTGAAATTTGACAGTACAAAAAGAATTTCTAAATTTAAAAGCAGTACGTGATCTCACAAGTATACAGTCACACAATACACTTCAATGAAATATATTTCAAAATATTCAATAAAACAGTAGCATCATTTTCATATCAAATTTTATCATGTGTGCGACAAAACATTTCACCAAAACATTTAATCTTTTGGTCTGCATGTGAACATGATCTAACAAAGCTGAAAATTAATAGATTTTTACTCTGATAGACTGTGAAAATGTCATTTTGAACAACAAAACACATTAATAGGAACCAATGTCCCACATCATTGGCGTTGTAATATTCCTCTGTTTCAACAGAACAATAATAAGCTCTTACTGATCTGAAAAGTGCTCTGAATGAACTCATACACTCACAGAGCGTTGTCAAAAACTGTAAAAAAAAAAAAAAAAAAAGATCAGCATTAAACATTTTTCATATTCATTCACTATTAATGCTGTAACTTTGACAGCCCTAAAATCTGCTTTTCTGAATTTAAATAAAGAAGAATAACTGTGTTTTCTCTCTGTGTACTGACTCTGCTTCTCTGGTTATTTTCAGGTCAGCCAGCAGTGTATCCAGAATACTTTTCTCTGAATAGGGACACAGCAGAGCTGCGTGTGCTGAAACCAGTCAGCAGAGACCTCTACCAGAGCTTTACACTCACCATTAAGGTCAGCAGAATCCATTTACTCCATCACTAACACACGTTGTACCTTCATTCATTATGGACAGGATATTGTTGCATAATTATAAAGATTACAGTGTTAGTTCTTACTGTTAAGGGTGAGATGTGACACTTTGTGTTATTTTTTTATTATTACTAACAGAAGTACTGTACTGAAATAATATTGCTTACATTCTCTTTATATTTAGTATGTCCACATACTGGCATTTCAAAACTTTTTAATAGTAAGAGCAGAATAGTAAAACTCTTAATAGTAAGAGCTTATTAAGTCAAGTTCTCAAGAAAATTTGTCATTATCAAAAGCAAAAAGTGAAATTCGTATTCATTATCATTTATTATAACAAACCAAATTTATTATAAAGCATAACTCAAAATATGATCATACTGCTACTACAGACACAGAAAGCAAAAATAAAATGGGTACAAACAAACGACTCAAAAAGGAACAGATTTCAAAGCAGTTTTAAAAACAAGGATTTCAATAGTTGTTGACCTTATGTTAATTATGCAGTGTTGCCTGTGTTCACTGACATGGAAGTTCTCACCAGATAATCTGTACAGTTGGCCAGCTCCACACATGCAAATTGTAATTACTGCTACTTTTAATAACTCTGTCCATAAGAATCTTATGCTTTCATTACATTTCTTCACTCTTGAAATAATTGTCACTTTCTGTTATTAATTATAGCATGATCCCCTCCTACTAACTGTCAGTATCATATGATGTCCGTTAATTGCTGAATTGTACCTACATGCTATGGCAAAAATAAGACACACTAGAGCTCTGTGTATTCTACAGTATGTGAGATGTTGGATATAATCAGATTGCCTGCCCACTAAACTTTACCAATTAGACTCAAGCCCAAGCTAATTACAGAAGATTATGTAAATTACAGCACTTGTAGCAGAGTTGTATTTCACAATTCAAAGTAAACTGTTTAGGAATGGCTGAGCTAATGGCTTTCATTCACTGTTCCACAAACAGAACAGATTGAAGACCAAAAATTATGAAAGAGCAAAACTTAATATGATTGTAGCATCTTATGCTCCTTAGAGCCACAAGTGGTTCCAGATTTGCATTCCACACTCTTATAAATAAAGAATAACTAATTATTTTAAGTGCAGTTACTGGCTAAAGAAGTATCAGGTCCATTTCAGTGGCTTTAAATTGGCTAGCTGTTGTTCAGACATCTAACTGAGACTTCTGGCAAATATGAAATCACTGAATTTGGAGGATGGTGTCTCAGATTTTTGTATTTTGTAACAAATAAACATAATCCTGATATTACACAAAGCAATTTTCTTTAACTTCTTAACAGTCTGTTTTTTATGTTGTACTTCTGAATTTACATGCCCAAATGTTTGTAGTTTTATACAGCAATTACATGACAGATGCAAAATGTTGTTTTTTGTAATAGCCCTTAAATGATGATAATCATACATGCTTTACATACATATGAATACATGAATACAAAAACATAGAGCTTTTAGATTTTGTCCTAGAAATCATATTTTCAGGCTGCACAGCACTAAAGGAACATTATGTAGCTTCATCTTGCAGTTTAATTGACACAAGAGGTCAACCTTCAGCAAGACAAAAATGGACAAAAACTGTCAAGTTTTAGCTGTTTGGGATTTTTTTGTTTTGATTTAAAAACTGTTTTTTTTCCATTTTATTTTCAATACTTAAATGAAAAAAGAGATGATGTGGTTTATCTGAAAAAATAGAAATTAACTTGACTGTAAAGTAGAGCATTTAAGTTTTCTCAGAAAATAAAGTTTAACAGGTTAATGCCTGAACATCCTGGCTTTGTGACATACCTCCAACTAATAAAACTGAAATTATTTAATTTAATTATGTTTTTCCCAAATCACATAGAGGAACCACTCAGTGCTGAAGAAGAAATTATTGAGTACGGTTCCTGGGGGTTCTTTTCTGTTTCTCCTTATGTTATCATTTCCATGTGTATTTGTTATTATTTTTCACTTGCCTTTATCCTGGTTCCTCTCCTCCACACCTGTGTCTGTTTTGGTTGCCTTGCCTTACCCAGGTAGGTCAGATTGACTCATTTTATGAATAGTCCTCCTGTTTCATTTGTCTACTCTCATCATTATGTTAGTCACTTTGTTCATGTCATGCAATGCAGTTGTATTCAGCTGCATTTACTCATTCGTGACAGAAGACTAGACTACAAATTGATGTAGCAAGTATCCTCCCTCAGCAAGAGGAAACCCTAGAGCGATGGAAAACTGAAGAAAGTCTGCAACCTGTTCCAGCAGATCCTGTCGATCCTCTTGGTGTGAAAGTGTTGCACTGTCATCCTAGATCAGTGCCATCCTGAAGGTCGGCACTTTTGCTTTGGAAAACTCTGGTTGGGTGATGTATGCCTTAAGCTCCAAAAGGTGCCAGGCAAAGCTGAAGAAAGTCTGCAAACTGAACTAGCAGATCCTATTGATCCTGTCTGCCAGGACTGGCATTGTTGAGGTTGGCAGTTCTGTTCTGGAATATTCTGGGTTAGAGATGAGTGCCTCAAACTCCCATGAGGGTGCGGCCAATGGTTGAGCCCAGACATCAGAAAGTGGATGGCAGCATATAGGAATGGTGAAAGAATCCCCAGATGGAGGAGATTTATGAGCTCCAGAGAGCAGAGAATCAGTGGAGAATGAGGCTAAAAAGAAGATGATCACCATACAGAAGCTCAAACAGCAGAGACCTCACACCTCTCCACTCTTTGTCCTGCCATGCTGGCAGCAGTGCTTCTTGAAACATGGGCTGCTGCACCTGAGGTCAAACCAGCTGCTCTGCTCAGTCAGTTCACTCTGCCAATGGCTGGAGTACCTGAAGTGAAAGCTGTTCCTGACTTTCTACCCACAGCTGAGAAGTACCTTCCTGGCTGAAGAGACAGCTATTCACAGTGCTCTTTCTGCAGAGAATCTCAGCGCCAGACCAGACCACTGCAGGCAGCATAATGCTAGTTGTTCCCGATCAACTGTTGGTGCAAGTGTAAACAAAATGGGAAGTTTATATAAGAAAACAAACATGGAGGTAGACCCAGAAAGACCTCAAAGGGTCAACTCTGCATTTAACCAGTGGTGCAGTAAAACACATATACACACACACCAGTAAACACACAAGGGGGCAGTGAGAACACATGCTCAAAGTGGTGCGCAAGCCCTATCCGTGGTGCCCGGGGAGCAGTTGGCAGTTACCAGTGAATTAATTGGTAATTTATACAGGGTATATTTAGACCCAGAAGACATTTTGAGATTTTGCTGAGAATACAGCTTGTAAATTATTTAAATATATTGTATTTTTCTGCTCATAATATCCTGTCAATGTAGAATTATTTATGCTGTGTGACTGCACACATATTAGGATTAGAAGGCTCAATATACTCTCCAGACACCATTACACCATTAGTTAGGTAAATTAATATATTAAATAATTTTAGGTATTTTTAGTTGTTTTACATCATTAGACTACTGAGCACTATTGTATTAAGTAGTACTGTTGTCCATGAATATCCATTAGTGACTTCAAGGTGCACCCGTTACTGACACATTTTCATATGTGCACACATAGCTCTTATAAGCTCCCTAGAAAACCATTGCCAAAATGTGATGCTCTGAGGCACACTCGCCATGCCCAACAAACTCACCATGCCGGATGCCAAGGATTAGCTAGAAGGGTATAAAGTCCTCCAGCCATTTGAGACCATGCATTACAATAATTTTGGACTGACTGTTTCGTTCTCAGGCCCTGAATGCATGAATTCTGTTTACCATGACCTTGCTGAAAATTTCCTTCATCACATCAGGACTTGCTAGAAAACAGTCAGTCAGAGTACAACTGCTTCTGTGCATGAATGTGTGGGTAGGGTTCTTAAGGCATGCATGCTTCTATATTCTTATAGATGTTACTGAGCTCAAATCAATGTTAGCACTTACTATAAAATACTCAGATATAAAAAAGGTCTTTCAGTGGTTAAAGAGGCTGAAGAAGAAAACACTGACAGAGAGAGAAAAAACTGGCACACTTGTACACGCAAGCAGCCGCTTACTGTGCATATTCAATTAAGTGAACATTCTAATTCAATTAAGCAGGGAAAGAGAGAAAAGAAGAATGAGGCGTAAAGCATGTCAGTGTTCAGCAAGGACTGAGGATTACCATGTTAAATGCTTCTGTTTGCCCTGGAAGATGGTTGTGTTCTGCCACAAAATCTAAAGCAGACTGGAGTTAAAGATGAGGTTTTGTTTTCACTCAGAGTCACTCCCGAGTGTGTGACAGAGACAGTTTGAAAACATGCACCAAAAAAACTATTAAGCAGTGGGAAACCTGAATAATGTAGCTAAGAAAAATGTGCCATTAAACTGCCTTCTGTTGGCTTCTGTATAATAAAAGAGGGAGTTTACTGAGCCCTAAGTGCTGGATTGTGTCAATTATATTAAAATATTTGCATTAGGAGTGTAAGAGTATCACATTTCTGTACAATTATAGTGGTCAAAATCATTCATGATAACAATAGTATTGCATAGCGTACAAAATTGGAATAAAACAGTACAAAATAATAATACACTATATTGACAAGAATATTGGAACACCTTCGCATTCACTGCTTCCTCTGAAATCAAGTGTATTAAAAAGGTTTATTCTGTTTTTGTCTCTTAATGTCACTACTACATTTGGAGACATTTTAGGACTCAATTGCATTCAGTGAAAAAACTGTTAGTAAGGTGCAGATTTTGTGAGATCACCACCTCACCTCATCCCCAACTCATCCCAAAAATATTGGATGGAGCACTTTTGTTTAAGAGAACATAGTTCCACTGCTCCCCAGCTCAATGCTGGTGGGCTTTATACTTCTCTACCTCACGTGACACGTTGGCGGAGTGTCCTGTTGACACTACATATTTCTCTACAGGGAATTTGTACATCTGTGTCAACAACGGGTGCAACTTAAAGTACCATTCATTAGAAGGGGTGTCCACAAACATTTGGACATATCAGTCAAATTAATCTTGTTTGTGTCTTTCTTTTTTTTTTTTATGGCAGATGAATTGCACTCAAAATAGGAGTGTATTGAGGTGGAGAGTCTGTAAATATAACCGTACAAAAGCATATGAATGAGTGAATGTTACACTTATATAGCGCCTTTCTAGATACCCAAGGACGCTTTACAATCAGCACACTCCATTTACACACACTCACCGGCGAGAAGCGGCAGCCAATCGCACACAGTGTACTCTCACCCGGAAGCGACCGTCCACCTGGAGGACTGAATCGAGCACTAGGGGGAATCACCCAGGACCAATCATAACTGGGCATACACACATACATACACACATTCATACACAGACATACACACACATTCACACACATCAAGGTAATTTTTAGAGTATCCAATTCACCTGATCTCCATGTTTTTGGACTGTGGGAGGAAACCGGAGACCCCGGAGGAAACCCACGCAGACACGGGGAGAACATGGAAACTCTGCCCAGATGTGGACTCAAACCCAAGACCTCAGCGCTGAGAGGCGAATGTGCTAAACACATGCCGCCCATATGAACATTACTTAAAGGATAGTGAATTATTTAAAATATTAGCCTATGTGTATTATTAATAACATATTTTTTAACCATACACAGAATATCACAGCACCCCTCATTTGTAAATAAATTAATAAATAAAATGATTAGACATTCATACATTTAAGATGTATGTCAGATTAATTAATACGTCAGTTAACATTGAAAAGTGTTCATGCCTTACCTGCTTATCTTACCTGGCTAACTCAATAAGCCATATAATCATGTTTATATAATTCATTCTCTCAATATTAATTTTCACAAGCATACATCATATATTTCACATTTTTTGAGATTTTATAAATAGAGCACACATTTTTCCGTACCTCACCAGGTCAGCCGCATGAGGATTGAGGATTATCAACATTATTTTAAGCATATTCAGGACTTGGACTCTCAGGACACTGTTAGCTCATAATAATGGTCATAATGATTTGTCTGAAAGGGGTAAATTATTTTTGTGACATTAACATTAACTAACCCTAAGTGATAAAACTCATCATGGTTGCAGCTTAGTTTTTATATATGAACTTTAAGGACAGACTAACGTTTTAACTGTTTCTAGTTACTGTTACTGCATAAAAAAATCATAATATGGACCCCAGCACAATGCATGTTGATTATAACATCGTTTCTTTGAGAGTGTAACCAGAGATGGGAACTCATGACTCGGACTTAGACTCGAGTCGCACTTAAGTTAAGAGTATTAGTGTCTTGAGACTTGACTCGGACTCGGACCCTAAAGACTCGAGACTTGACTTCGACTTGTGGTTTGAGACTCGTGAACAATGCAAGTCTTTTCACTACCCGACTCACGATGCTCACTCCCTCAGTACACATCCATGCTCCGCTCCCCTCCCCCTCGCCTGAGAACGGGAGGGGCCAGCACTGTCCAATGTTAATAACACATAATCTACGCAACAAACAGAGCTTCAGCATGGCAGGAGCGTTGCAGCAGGCAGCTCTGCTGCCATTTGTTATAAGCTTTGCTTATAAAGAATTTATCCAA
>BRDA01013329.1:149186-156686 GCA_036984385.1 Crenuchus spilurus | reverse complement strand
CTGAGAACCGACGACTGAACACTTTTACCCTTTACCCTTCTTTTCCTCTGTCTGAAGATGAACCTCATCATCCACCTGTCCCTCTCTCTTTCTTTCTCTCTCTTATTCACACACACATTCTCTGTCTCTCTCAGTCTCTTCTCACATTGTCTCTCAGTGTCTCTTTCTGTCTCTGTGTCTTTGTCTCTCACTCTCTTCTCTCACATCGTCTGTCTTTCTGTTTCTCACTGTCTCTGCTACATTGTCTCTCTCTGTCTCTCACTATCTCTTTCTGCCCACATGGTGTCTCTCACTGTTTCTCTCTGTCTCTCACAGTCTTTCTGTCTGTCTCTCTTGGTCTCTCTTATTCACTCTCGCTAAGGTTTCTCACTATCTCTCCCTAACACACTCTCTCAGTCTCTCTCACTTCTGTCTCATTGTCCTCTCTCTCACTCTCTCCTAACACATGATGTCTTTCATGGTCTCTTTGTTTCTCACTGTCTCTCCCTGACTGTCTCTTTCACTCTCACTTGCTTAATATCAGTCTCTGGCTCACTCTCACGCTGCCTCTCACTATCTCGGTTTCTCCTTCTCAGATCTCTCTCTCTGTCCTCTCTCTCTACCAGCCCCTCTCTTATCTGATTAGTGAGTGTGATTCAGTAATGAAAAGGGGACTGATTAGCTAATCTGACTGAGTCAATAAGAAAACTGATGCAGATGTTTAATGAGCAAAGCAGACTTATTGATAAACATACATCAGACCTAAATCCAAAATATACCTCATCCACAGTCATTAGAGAACTTCTGAAGCATGCTTTCAGTTGATGTGTTTACATGATGTATATTTAAGGAGATCAAATGGAAGACGATGTTATATTGTGTAGCTGCATTGATCATTGTTGACTGTGTGGGTGTGTGCCCTACGCATGTACAGGGATTGTGAGATTTTTAGACTCTATTTTGTAACATTTCACATGCTTAAGATGTTTTTTTTCTCTTCCTTGAAGAGTAAAGATCCTCAAGTGAAGATAACAATGGGTGACTACACCTCTGTGTTCTCCATTACTTCTTCTGGAATCACACGTTACCTCACTCTGCTCAAGCCTGTGGACAGAGAGACACAAATGAGCTACACCTTCACGGTACAAACACATACACAAACATGCTGGAAATTTCTAGAGGTGTGTGTTATTAAGTCAGTTGTACACTCATTGGCCACTTCATTAGGTACACATATCTTGTATCTACGCTCACTGTCCATTTTCTCAGCTCCACTCATGATAGAGGTGCACTTTAGTGCTGCAATTACAGACTGTTTCTTCCAGCTGTTTCTCTGTATACTTTATTAGCTCCTTTCACCCTGTTCTTCAATTATCAGCACCCCCACAGGACCACCACAGAGCAGGTATTATTTGGGTGATGGATCATTCTCAGCATTGCAGTGACCCTGACATGTTGATGTTGTGCACCTATATGAGTATAGATACAAGGTATGTGTACCTATTGAAATGGGAAGTGAGGGTAGGTTTTCACATATCTGACCATGATTAGTAATAGAAAAGTTTGCTAATGTTTCTACAATAACTCTACAGGCCTGATCATGTTGTGACAATATTGTCTACATTCTTGCAGCATTAGTTCAACATTATGGCACAGTTGTGCCTTATGTGTAGCTACGTTATTTACGCTTGAACAATGTTCTTTATGGTTTAAGTTCTGAAATGATGAATTCAAACCAATTTGGCCTATTTGTTTTTCATATTTTTTTGGCTGTGTGTTCATGATAGAGTGAAATCAGTGAAGTTGTATCATGGGTAGTTTTAACATTACTACTGGAATAATTCCTCAATTTACTCTCTATTGTCTTTTACTTTACTTTCTGCTTTAAGAGTAAAAACTCTTTAGAGGAATGAATTACACTGCCATGTGACATTGTGCGAAAGTGACGATCTCCTGTGTGGATTCTCTTATCTGTTTATGTAATGGCGAAAAAATAACAACTGTTTTTGTACTAATCTTACCTCCTTTGGGAGTGCTGAGGCTTTTCAAATATCAATATTTCAGCACCTAACATCACAGAACAGCATGAGATCATTCGCTCGAAAGAACAAAACAAGTGATTTAAGAAGGGATGAGATGGTGTGTGTGTGTGTGTGTGTTCCTGCTGGTGCTCATTGCATGGCTGGCTGCTTAAGAGGACTCTCTGCTGATCTTATCGAGTGAGCAGGGCTTTAGCTTCAAGCCCCTCTGATCTTCGCTGCGTCACTGCTCTGCCAGGAACAGTCAAACGGACAGTCAAAGCCAAGGAAGAAGCAAAGGGTTTGGATCTTTCTATCTGAAACAGTATTCAGGGTCATGGTCCTTATCGTTATGAATGCTCTGAACTGTTATGAATGTGTTTGTTTGGAAGCAAGACTCTCCAGGACACTTTAAAGCTTGATGTTAGGGGAGTGGATCTTAATCATGAGCATTAATGCCTTTGATGGGCTTAACAACAGGCCGCTTATCGACATGGGCCAGAGACACCATCACATTTTGTGGAATTGTGTTTATAAAGAAAGAACTCCATGAAAAAAAGACAAGAAAAAAAAATCAGCAGCAAATTAAGTGATTGTGTTTCTGAGCGGAGTGGAACAATTACGCTTAATCACAGTGGCCAGAGATGGTGCACTGATAATGAGCCCCTTTTATATTTGAATAATACAGCTATTTTGAAAAATTGTAGTATTTTTTTCTTGTGATTCTGCCATCAAAACCTGCTTGTTCTGATATTTTTTCTTTCCGTTTGTTAAACTACAGAGGGTCACCCACAGAGAGAAAACTCTGAAAGTTAGTTCTTTTAAATAAGACAGTGTTATACTGTAAATATTCTAGCTCTGTTTAGAAAACAACTGGAATAATGGTCTACCAGTCTTCTTTGACTGTGCTTTACTTTTCTGTGAATCACTCTTCCCTCCATTCCTCTCTTTGTCTTGAACCTTCTCTTCTCGGTTCCACTGAGGGCTTCTTTCTCTCCACCCGCTGAGACGTGTCAATACCAGCCAGCGCTGCCTCCAGCAATACAGGAGAGCTTGTTTAGAATCTGTTTGCTTAGCTTTGTTTTGTTTGCTCGTTTTGTCTTCTGCCTCTCTCTCTCTCTCTCTCTCTCTCTCTCTCTCTATCTCATTTTTTTTGGTCAATTTAAGGTGATAAGTGCCCCACATGCTGAGAAGAATGAGAATTTTTTTAAGACAATCTCCTCCACTTACTGCGCTGCTCTTGGAAAGAGTCCTATAAGTGAAGTTTTAACCCTTAGAAATTACAGCTACACTCTTAGAACCTTGAACGTATGTGGGAAGGGGGAAAACCTGGTATAGAAACATTACCTCATGTAGAAATTAAAATGTCTTCATATTCACACTTTTCAAAATGAAACTTCTTTGTTGGCACATCTTCAAAGAAGCATTTTGGGGGCCTCGAGCATCTCAGTGGGCTAAGACGCTTACACTATGACCAGAGGATCGCGAGTTTGAATCCCAGTCATGCTGTTTGCCATCAACAGCCGGGGCCCAAGAGCAAAAGTTGGCAGTGCTCTCTCTGGGTGGGTAGATGGCACTCTCACTCTCCCTATCACTCACACATTACAATGTCCGCTGGCTCAGGCATCTACTGATTGGTCCATTAGAAACTAGAGACCCTGCACTTTCCTCTGAGCACGTTGGTTTTCAAGGGACGGTGTATCAAGTAGTAGTTTGTGGCTGTATCGCACACAACAGAGGAGATGTGTGCATGTCTTCACCCTCCTAGAGTCAGGGACAGTGCAAAGTGATGGGGAGAGACTAATGGGTTGGGTTAATTGGCAACTACCACATTGGGAAAGGGAGAAAATTGGCAAAAAATGGAAAAAACAATTGCCATTTTGGTTCCATTTGGCACCTTTATTTTCAAGATCAAATAGCAAAAGCATAGTATGAGTGTATGCACTGTAAATCTAGCTAAGTTAACAGAACTCAAAATATGTAAGGTTGCCATAACATTTTTAAGTTCATAAAATCAGAAGTCAGAAGCTTGAAGCACTTGGGAGTTTCAGGTGATTTACGTCTTTACTTTATTTGCATATGGAATTAAAATATTGACAAAGGCAGCACACATTTTATGTTGATATAGCTCAATGATAATTCCCATAGCCCAGTGTAATTAAGCTAATATAGTTAATTGTGTGTGTGTGTGTGTGTGTGAAACTCATCAACAATTTGCTACAAAACCATCAGCATCATTAATCTTATGGGACTTTGTTGGTTTTGTTTATTTCAGTACATCATGAGAAGCAGATCAGACTGGCCACAATTAACTTCTAACTTTGAGTGAATATGTAAACCTCAATAAAACACAATAATGATTAATATAAATATCTGTAAAATGCTCCCTAAACTAAAATGTAGCCTGAAGTTATCAATGTATAATCCAACAGCAGTTTTATTTGAAGATAAGTGATAAAAATATATAATTAACAGGAACCAACAAAACCACTAAGAATCCTGGGGAAACTCTGCCTTCCAGTGATTTAAACATGGGTAGCTGTTTTTACCTAAAACTACAAACACAACTCTGCTAATTGAAAAGTTTAATTAGCTTAAAATGAGGACATTGGTGAACATACTCAATATATTTGATTTATGATAAATGTTGACTATTTTAAGTGTTGATTACTTTATCCAGTTCATTAATTTCATCACTGGGGTTTACAATGTAATCATTTCTCACTTATAGCTCATTGATACAAATAGAAAAGCTCTGCCAGAAGATACTGTGTCACTGGAATGAACTTGAATGTTACTGTTCTGCATGCAGCTGTACAGAAGGAAAAATAACCTGTTGTTGCTTGACATCAGAACAAAGGGCAAACGCCAGAAGTCCAGATTAAAAGCTGTCATGTGTAACTCACTGTGTAATTAAACATGTTCAAAAAGTTGTATTTGAATAGTATTGTGAGATAAAAGTAATAATAGCTGAGAATGAGATGTTCAGAGTTTTTGGACCACCTGCAGGTCTGATGGTATTCTCCTGCTGTCACTGACTTGCGATTGTACAGTTGTTCGCTTTTACTTGCTCAGTGATGTCCCTGACAGATCTGATTAAAGGAGTACAGCTGTGAAGCTCGTAGAGTGGGAAATGGTACCTTATGCAGGCCGTATTCAAAGTTCAAAGCAGAATCTAACTTTTAAAGCTGTAGACATCTGTCTCGAGTGCACAGCAGGAGCCTATTATGAAACAGAATTGCTCTTCTCCAGCTATTCAACCACATTAGTCTCTCTAACTTTACATCCTCTTCTGGCATAAAAGAATCAGGCAGCAGGAGTAAAACCATAGTCTTAGAGGTCAAATGAAGTTAGCATTACTTAGCTTTTCTTTCATGGTATGAAAATGGAAAGGAAACCCCACTAGCTCAGAGGTCAGAAGATCTTCCAGCACAGACAGTGTATTCATAACGTGCTCATGCATCCAGCTTGGTTAGAGAGCTCCACAGCACACTCATGTAGAAAAGCCAGCTGGCTACTGGCACCATACTGAGCAGCTATAAGGCAGCCTTCAATAAGCAGAGTTCACTGGCTATTTCTGTATGCAAAGCTAGAGCTCTGATCCACACTTACAGCTGTGAATCTCTGAGAAATGTGCTTAGGAACATCACAAACACTTACAGCCTATAGCTCAACTCTTCTGAATTGCATTTGATTGTGGTGTAGAAGAAAAAAACAAGCAAAGGCATGCTTGGCATTAATAAAATCCAACATAAAAAAAAAAAAAACAGCATTTGTAATAGTACTGTGTCTTCAATAATGGACTGTATAGATGTTATCTTGCAGTTACTTGCACCATTTTATTTTCAGTTTCACATAATCATTGAAATGTATTTGCTTGAAATTGCTTCCCGTTAAATCTCACAGTAATTTTTCATCCTCTGTTTGAAGTTGTTCCCTGATTTCAGGTCTAAAAATGCTGAAAAGATGCAGCCTTTGCTTTCCATGTCCTGATCTGCAGAAATCTCTTAAGAGCATGTAAAGAAATGTACTTCACTTATGGAATTTTCTGCTGTTCCTACAGATGGTGGCGTCAGATGGTGTACAGCAGAGCATCCCTGTGACTGTGAATATTGTGGTTGTCGATGCTAATGACAACACACCCACCTTCTCTCAGGTGTCCTACAATGTGGAGGTGTTCACCAACATGCAGCCTGGAGAGACAGTAATACAGGTGAGTTATGCACACAGATGTACTTACCAAATGCAAGAAAACCATCCTTATATAGGTCAGCTTATTAATTCAAACAACACCAAAATGTTTGTGGACACCCATTCTAATGAAGAGGGATGTGAACAAACGAAATAGTAAATGTCCCAATACTATTGTCCATATAGTGTATATAACCAGCACTATAATAGCAATATTTAATAATGTAATCAATCAAGATCAAGATTTTCATGATACATTTGGAAATGCCTCAGCCATTTTGAACTCACAGTTAACATTTATATGTAAAATCATTCATTTTGATGTCAGTTTGTCATATGTTGTCACTTACAAAAGCTTATGTAGGTTTGCTTGTATCCTCATTCATATGGACGTGTTACTCAGTTATTTTTATCATACATATAACATAAGCTTTTATATATATATATATATATATATATATATATATATATATACACAGTGGGGAAAATAAGTATTTGATACTCTGTTGATTTTGCATGTTTTTCCACCTACAAAGAATGGAGAAGTTTGTCATTTGTTTTTTTGTATTTTTTGGCCAATTTTCTCCCCTTCACAGTGTGGTAATAGCCAATTAACCCATTCCATCCACTAGGGGGCTCTCCCCATCACTTTGCACTGTCCCTGACTCTAGAAGGGTGAAATCAAGCACACGCCTCCTCCGTTGCTGCCGCCTCTTTTTGAACTACTGCTTGATACACCGTCACTGGGGAGCCAATGTGCTCGGAGGAAAGTGCAGGGTTCCCAGCTCCGAATGGACCAACCAGTAGACGCCTGAGCCAGCAGACATTGCAATGTGAGAGTGATAGGGAGAGAGAGTGTCATCTACCCACCCAGAGAGAGCACTGTCAATTTTTGCTCTCTTGGGCCCCGGCTGTTGATGGTAAACAACATGATCGGGATTCAAACTCGCGATCCTCTGGTCATAGTGTCAGCGTCTTAGCCTGCTGAGAGGTCTGTCATTTTAATCATAGGTGCACTTCAACTGTGAGAGACAGAACCGAAAAAATCACATTGTATGATTTTTAAATAATTCATTTGCATTTTATTGCATGAAATAAGTATTTGATCAACTGCCAACCAGCAAGAGTTCTGGCTCCCAGACCTGCTAGTTTTTCTTTAAGAAGCCCTCTTATTCTTCTACCCAACACCGACCCTGTCAACAGAAATAATGTCCATTGTTCAACTTAAATATGTCCATTACTCACGTCTTATTCTCCCGAAGAATTTCTTTTTGATCGTCCAGACCCTCGGTCTTGAGAACGACCAACCGTC
>BRDA01013329.1:141047-149176 GCA_036984385.1 Crenuchus spilurus | reverse complement strand
TATATATATATAGAGAGAGAGAGAGAGAGAGAGAGAGAGAGAGTTCAGTTATTATTAAATAATCAGTCTTTGACCTCCACATGTATAATAAATTAAAGCAAATGCTAAAGAGAAAAATTATTAAAGTCTTAAATAAAATTCGAGCTGTCCAGCTGAAGTGCTGCTCAGCCTTTGTGAAGGACCTTCATGAGGAATATTTCTCAGCCCCTCCTTTGACACTTCTGTCAGTTTAATGGGGTGAATGACTATGAGCAGTATGGCTGAAGTCTCATCAGGCTGATCAAAGGTAGAGTATGAGCTCCTGCCATATTACTTAGTCTTCTGATGTTTCTCAACTTCCACACATGTAGAACTGTAGTCAGTCAAAACAGTTAATTTCCTGTATAATGTGACAGTTTCTATACAATTTAATATAAAATGTAAGAGTGGACGTTCATGAAGTGTTCTTGTTGTATACATTGTAAGTGAAATCTATAAATTTAAGTAGATGGGGTAAGACTTGAGAACAGTTTTATGTTTTCACTAATACATATTTTCTCACCTAAATAGCATCTGAAGTTCAATACTGACCTCTGGCCATGCTTAGTTTAGCTTAAATTTAGCTCATGATGCTCAAATGTCTACTAGATGTCTAACATTGTAGCTCTAAAGCCCAGTCTCTGTCTCATGACTGACCTCAATACCATAAATGAGTGGTCTTGGTCTTGCCTTGGTCCTGACCTAATTTGGACTCAATCTTTGGATCCTTACAGAATCTCAACAATTCATTCAAACAGAATAACTCAATTCTTCATCTACATACAGTACATAAATCAAATCTGGACTCAGATTGGCTAACAGAGGGGTTGCAAGTGGCTCAGCAGACTAAGGCACTGACACTATGATCAGAGGATAAATAAATCTATATCAGAGGACCACAAGTTTGAATCTCATCCATGCTGCTTGCCATTGGCAGCCGGGGCCTGAGAGAGCTTATGTTGGTTGTGCTGTATGTGTGTGGATAGATGGCTCTCTGACTCTCTCCCCATCACTACTAATGATCAGGCTCAGGCATCTGCCAGCTGATCCATCAGAACTGGAGATCCTATGCTTCCTCTGAGCATGTTGGCTGCCCAGTGATGATGTATCTGTATTATTTGGGAAAGAGTTGGTGGCTGAACTTCACATGCTTCAATGGAGGCATGTGCTGGTCTTTATCCTCCTGGATTGGGAGAGAATGGGTGGGTTGATTGGCTACTACTACATTGTCTACATACTACATTTTAACAGTCTCAATCTGGTCTCCGTAATGTCTTGGTCTTGACTGGTTTCAGTCCTGATTCAGACTAGAATGAAAAAATGGGTCTGAACTCTGACTCAGCTGTAACATTCTTGACTACAACACTATCTGTTACAGCAGCAAAGAGGACTAGACTTCTTATTAATACCCTTAACTGCAGAAGAAACACTGGATGATCAGTGTTTTCCCATCTGCAGTTAATCAGTAAAACATCCAGTACATATATACACTATGAGTGTGAGTTTGTAGACAGATTCCCATCAAGTGCTTCTGCCATCATTATAAACCTTCAGTTATACCTCCCACTGTTTGGTCTTTCTTTGTTTAGCTTGTTTTAGTGCTGGACTCATGACCTGCTGCTTGTGTTTTGCCTCTCACTGCTGGATTAGAAATGAAAGCGAAATCAGCTAGAGAAATGTCATCTTTAATCTCGGGTAAAAATCAAGCCGGCTGCACTCTGCAGGAATGAGCTCAGGGTCACATGTTGGTCAACGTGGCGGCTCTACAGCGTTTGTGTGTGTGTGTCCAAGCTGTCTTTTCATCCCATTGTATTTAACAGAAACAGAATCAGCTTAATGGCGATGATATGGATCAGTGGTGCTGGAGTCATGCAGGGTCCTAAGCACAAGTGGGACTCTGCGTAATTATGAGAATAGAGGCCGGAAGAGGTGTTCTCATATTAGTGAGACTTTAATTAATTAGCCTTAAGGTATGTTTGCAGCCCCTGCTGACTCAGCTTGGGCATGGAATTAGCATTAGCACAGCTTTTCCTTTTTAAGATGATTGAGTTAGAAAGTTAAAGGGTTACTTCTAAGAGGGGTTGTTTAAAAGGGAATTAGAACCTTCTTTTGTTCTCTTTAATTTATATTGGACCATTTTTTATGTTTGAAGATTTAACCAAGATAGGCGTATTTCTTTTAAGTCTCATGAATATCTTGCATTGTAATCTGCATTTCAATAAAGCAGGGCTGCTGAGCTCTTCCAGGATATTGCTGCAGTTGCTCTTATTCTTATGACTAAAAGCATATTGAATTCCTGTAGCAAGGTAGTAGCAAGGTCATGCACTTTCAGAATGAACTCGTGGCAGTAGTACCAACCTTGACTGGTTGATATAACAAAAGGAACAGCAGCTTGAACTCTTGGTCCTCTGTTTGTATTGTAGTAGGTTATAGGAAATCCTGCTGTACGGCAGGCAAAGTTAGAGTCAAAGTAGTGCTGAATTAAAGAACACACTGTGGAGCTTCTTCACATTGATGTTGACGTGGTGTCTATAGAGCTTCTACACTTACGTGCTTAAGTTTTGGATAAAACTTTAGCAGCAGTCTCTTCCCCAGAGACTGACTGAACAGCTAGAACTCGCTTTGGATTTTGTAAGACTATCTGCGAAAGGAAACTTCATTTTGTCACACTTCCTCTGTTTACTTGTACATGTAAACAGTGTGGACATCTTCTTTAAACATTGCCAGGTAACGCTCAGACCGTAAATCTTACAAAATCAGTACTTTTCATTGAGCTTTTAGTGGCATTTTTCTGATACTGATAAGGTTTTTTGATACTGATAGGGAGTTATGAACATAGAATACTAGCCTAACATTCTAGTACATTGTATCTCACACATTTTACATTAAAATTGATTCAATACACGAGTACAACTCATACTTATTAGTTTTCCTAAGAAGTTCTCCTAACTCAATTTATTAGGTAAATAAATAGAGCATATTTTATACAATTTCCAAATCAGCTTGGATTCTTTTCATCACACAGTGTCATCATTTTTTTCCTCTTGGACTCCCAGTTATGGACTTTGAAAACAGTCACAGGGGGAATGTGCAAACCACTGTGCCACTCACAGTCTACTGAACAAGCTGATATTTATTTTAACATTGTTTTATATGCTTTCTTTAACATTCTGGAGTCAACTCTTCCACCAGCGGCATATTAACGAAATTTGGAAAAACGCCTATATAACTAAGCAAAATTGTATCTTGGAAACAAAACATACCCTGGAAACCTTAAACGGTCTACTTTTCATATAAATGTATATTTTGAATCGAAATATATTTTTAGATATTTGTGAGAGGAGCTTAAATAAGCAGAGACACAATTGTGAGAGCGAGTCAGTCACTGTCACATTTTTCCCTCCAAATGACAAATGATTCATATGATACTGACATGGTAATTTCAGACATAGCTTTAGTGGAATAGACCCCCATCAAACAAAAGAACTCTCACCTGAACAAAGACCTCTCACCTTGAGTGTTCACACCTATCTCATGAATATTCACGGTAAGTTTAGTGGCTGAGAAAATGAGTCAACTCACATTTGTTTAGCTTTAGAAATAAAACCACACACAATTTCTAAAAAATACTATAATGACCAGTGTGTAGGTAGCTCCTCTGTTTATTCAGTTCTGAACTCAAAAGTCTTGGCTAGAAATGTTTAGATTTTTTTTCACAATATATCAGCATTTCTCGTCTTGTGGCAGTGAGTGGTACAGCTGTCTAAGCGTCCACTGATCAGAAGTTTGATTTTTCAAATCCTGGTGATGCTACAGTTGTCTATAACTGGGAGCTCATGGTAGGGGGAGTCTAGTAGTGCTATGCAAAAACAGTAATTGAATCAAATTGAATTTAAGTTGAAATAACCCAAAAAAATGAGTGCAGTAAGTTGCTTAAAATGTTAAGACTTTTTATTTTTCAAAGGACAGAAGCCCATCAACATCTACTTCCTGCTGTAGTCATCTCCTGACTGATATATTCTAATTTACTCCTTGCAGGTCTTCCCACAATTTCTCCTCTACAAAGCTTTCAGAATACTGTAGCTGCTTTTGTCCATAAGTTATGTTGTGTTACTCTGCTTACTACAGTGTTTTTTCCCAATCATCAAATACAGAATTCTGCTTCTCATTTTCCAGGCTTGACAAGGCTCAGTTCCTCACTATTTCTGCAGCCTGGTTCACCTGCACAGCAGCTTAGGTCTTCAACCTTTGGGCTCTTAACATGTCCCTGCTTAAGATCTAAGCAGGCCCACAAGGCTGGGTCACACTGCTTTGGTGTCCTTGTCCCTCAGTGGTGGAATGAACTTTCCCCTGAAATCCACACTGCACAGACCCTCATTTCTTTTCACCACTGCCTGAAGACTCATTTTTTCATATACTCTTCATACTCTGTCATTTATTTCTGCCCTCATCAACACTGGTTCTCATGCTATGACTCTTGTGTCTTTATATATTCATCTGGTGTCTTCTAGTATTTTGTATCACTTTGGCATAATATCATCCGCTGAATAGCTAAATGTAAATGTAAAAAATTCTGAAAATCAAAAAAGATTTTAAGGTTACTTCTTTAATTTTCATTAGACTTTGTCATATGTGTTTACACTTGTGTGGTCTCTGATACTGTGGAAAAGAAAAAAGAAAAAAGAAATTCAAGCCTGAATTTTCTACTTTTGTCTTAACTGATTTACATTTCATCACTTTAACATATACTAATGCATCCATGAGAATTATAATATTGAAAAAAATCAAGTTAACTATCCGGGACATGTAATTAGCTAAAGGGATGACACAGCAGGGGTGAGTAATGACAAACAACAGGTGTAATCACTGAGACTTGACGAGACATGATGTGGCAGAGGGTGGAAACATGACTGAACACATGGATATGTAAACAGACATAGCACATAGCAGGACAGAGGCATTACAAGGTAGAGCATGTGGGGAACGAAATACATCTAAGAGAGCAGGGTGGGGGCAGGGGGGGCAGTGTGTGACAACTGTCATATATTTTATACTTGTTATATGTATAGTGACATATCTCAAGCCTTTTGGGATTTAATATTGAAATTGAATAGTAATTTTCTCAAAATTCTACATACATATTCACATATTTAATTTTATTTAGATTTTCTAAATTCCATGAGCTATAAGCCACACTGATCAACAGTAAAACAGAAAAGGCTTCAAATGACACTTTAATGAATACTACATTTTACAGTTTAATTTGACTTTTTACTTTTTTAAATATGAAAATTTGACTTTTTGAATATGAACAACAAGCTTTTTCATAATCTGCTATTTTTTCATATGAAACTATTATGTTTTAATCACCTGATTTGATCACCTTGTCATCAGGGAATCAGTTTACCAGCTGATATGCACATTAAGACAAGATAATGCTTTCCCAGAATTACCTTTATGCCAATACTGCTGTGCAAATCAGACTAAATGACATACTTTGACATGCATTTAACCTGACATGCATGTTTCAGACTGACTGAACTCTCTTGATTACTGATCATTTGGTTTGTCTTTGTGTGTTTCTCTCTGTTAGCTGACTGCTCAGGATGCAGACGAGGGTCTGAATGGTTTGATCACTTACACCATCTTGGCAGGTGACCAGGGTCATTTTGTCATCAGTAACATCACTGGCCGCATCACCATCGCTCCTGGGGTGACACTAACTGTGGGCCGCTCATATGCCCTCACCGTCAGAGCGGCCGATAATGCTCCTGAGGCAGAGCAGAGGTATGATGTTCATCCCAGCATGCGGAAAGTTGAAACCACAGGTTTCAAAATGGTTTAACTGCAACTGTTTTTTTTTAATAAGCACTTTATTAAGTATGCTTGTTGTAGGGTGGAGGCATTTTGCTTTGTTTTGTTTCTTTTCTTTCAGAATTTGTTAAATAGGCTGAATCTCTTCACTTGCCAGTTGTTGGCCACTTTGATCTACATAAGAAGGAGATAGGAGCTAATACTTTAGTCTGAAGTAGCCCAATGTTGTTTTTTAAACATAATTGTTTTCACCTTACTGTATTCATTTACATCCCTAAACTCACTGTAAAAATCTCCTGTTGTTTGTCTTTTAGTAGAGAATCTTTCGCATGTAGTTTGGTTATGGGTGTGACTTAGATAGTGTCTCATCATTCTGATAGGCCATCATAAAGTTTAGAGAATGAGAGAGAAAGAGAGAGAGGGAGCAGTGAGGAGCATGTGAGATAGTGCCTTCTATGTAGGTTATCACATTAAAGCATATTAAAATGCATAATATTTAAAGTAAACAATCAAACAATTCCAAATAAAAATCTAGAAAGGATAATTACATTAAACGTTCCGAATTGTGGTTTGGTTTTTTAATGTCTCATATTTACAGTATTTGCAGTACAGTAACTTCTTTTGTGTTGTGTTTTCTTACTGCAGGAGTTCCATAACCACAGTTTATATTGAAGTGCTTCCTCCAAATAACCAGAGCCCTCCACGTTTCCCCCTGCAAATCTACAGCCTGGAGATCAGTGAGGCCATGAGGATAGGTGCCATCCTCCTCAATCTACAGGTCAGACACTTGAGAAAAAAAAATATTAAAAGCAATTATTTTATAATATATATAACTATGTATAAAGTCATTTACATATACTGGAAAAAAATATATGAAATGAAAGATGCCTTGGTGGAATGAATATGAATAAAGGGAATGAAAGGTGCCTTGATGACAACAGATTTCATTCAGTATTTAAAAAAATAAACTGAAATAAATAAAATTATGTATGTATATATATATATATATATACACAAACAACATTATTTACTTTCATTATATAACTTTTTTTATGCCAAGCAATTTCAAGTAAGCCCAACAATGATTTCCAAAAATACCCCGAAGTATCTTCTTGCACACTTGTACTAAAGTTCAGACTGTTTTTCTTCTATAAAGTTTTAGAGATTTGGTCATGGTTCTGTTACAACTGCGATGATGCAGTTTTACAGCTGAATAATCCATTACTGAAGGAAAGTTCACATGGAAACTAGATCTCACACTTGGTATGAGGGCATGTGAATCTTATTAACTGTTCTCTGAAATGGGGGTGGAATTAAATATTAGCTCATTTACTGAAATAAAAAAAAGATATAGTTCGTGTTACCTGACTCTATCTCTATGTTTCTGTAGGCTACAGACCGTGAGCTAGATCCAATTACATACCGCATTCAGAGTGGTGATCCGCAGCAGGTATTCAACCTCTCTCAAACGTAAGTGTCCTGGTAATACAGTATATGTCTTTTGAGACTGCAGTATTGATTAGATTAATGTATTTCTGGTATAGAATTTTCACTCTGTTGCATTCAGTGCATCTTAGCAGAGATACAAGTTCCATATAGAACTGATATTTTATTGTTATTATTAGTGTGTTATTGTGTGTATTACTTCTTTTTGACTCTAGACAGGCTGAAATGGCTGTCAGTAGATATGCTGAGCTAAACTAGTGCAGGATGTATACTCATTCTCTGCTTGATTTCACTTTCCTCGTGTGCATTCAGAGAAAAAAAAGTGCACATTTCAGCTCATTGTCTTCAGCCTGTAGTCCAATTATCTTAACAAGTGCTTCCCGTGATGCTGCTCCAATTAAAACACTACAGGCATCTTCTTCAGGTGACACCAATTTGCATTTTCACATGAAATCTTGACCTGTATGGTGTCACCTGTTGTGGATCTAATGGGCCATAGATTTTTTTATTCTTCTTCTCAGGGCTGTACCCATTTTCAGCATTATTTGTAATGAACTTTCACTAAAGAGGTAAGAAACTTTAAACTAGGGAAAATAACAGTAGCTGTAATACCTGGGTCAGTAAATATTATTTTCTATACAGCACTAATTCAGTGTGAATCAATTTTAAAATGTTGTCTAGGCACCAAACAGTGCTTTAGATGTTTGTTGTGTTTTTAACTGAGAATACATTTTAATTATATGTTTGCAACAATTCATCTTAATGACAGTTATTTGCTTCAGGATCTGATTATCACTTCTGAAATACCTTTCTGGTTTGTATTCATCAGAAACTGTTGAAGCTGCACATGA
>BRDA01013329.1:121047-138547 GCA_036984385.1 Crenuchus spilurus | reverse complement strand
CACACACACACACATACATACACATATTGCCAGTTTCAAGTTTATAAACTCTGCACTTATCTCATACATACATTAATTGGATGGGGAGAACAGGGCACAAACCAAAGCAGATGAAAATGAAACATTTTTAAGAGTTTAACAGGTCCAAATAGAAAATAATTAAAACCAGTCAAACGACATTGGTCAAGTACATTAAGAAATACAAGGAATTTGTCTTTGGTTGCACAGTTGCTCATAGTACACAGTATGTGTTACAGAGTAACTAAGTATAGAATTCCCCCTTGTACTGTGACAGACATCCATACCACACACACACACACACACACACACACACACACACACACACACACACACACACACACAAGAATTAATAGAGATTAATAGAATTAAGAATGAATAGAGATGAATGGATGGATGGAAGGATAGTTAGACAGATAAATTTACATAAGCATGCACTTTTATGCAGTCTGGTTATACTTCTGGTCATGTCTCATTCCCACAGCAACATCATCAGTGGATCTCTGAAGACTGATATTATACTATACAATCATATACAGTATATATACAGCACCCTCCACAAGTATTGCCACCCCTGGTTAAGATGTGACTTAAAATATATATATTTTTTTATTGCAGAAGGGTAATCTCACATTCAAAATGGTAGCAAATGTAACCTTTAACTGAAGTGAATTCCTGACTAACACATTATTTTTCTGTTCCACAATTATTAACACCCCTAACAAGCCTTAGAAAATTAATGTAATTGAAGCATTTCTGTCATTTCTATATGTAGTTTATAAAGTTGATCAGAGTATCTAGGAACATTTAAATAGTAATCCATCAGTTCCTGTGTCCCTGGGGTATAAATATGACGTGACACAGAGGTCTATTTCTCTTACCTACTTTTCAACATGGGAACACAAGAGAACACACTATTCAAGTAGGCAGATGTGTGTCGACCTTCATAAGTCAGGCAATGGCTACAAGAAAAAAGCCACTTACTTACATCTGCCCATATCTACAGTCAGATGAATCATCAAGAAGTTAAAAACAACTGGAACAGTGGCAAACAACCCTCAACGAGGATACATGTTTATCTTGCCACCATGCACAGTGAGGATGGTAAGAGAAGTTAAACATTTTGCAAAACTCACTGTTAGAGAATTGCATCAATTAGGAGTAGCATCTTGGTGTCACGAAGTCTCCATAACATCCATCATGCGCTATCTACATGCCAGTAAGCTGTTTGGGAGGTAATTAAAAAAAGTATTTTCTCACTTACAATCATAAACGTGAACATCTGCCATTTGCTAAGCAGTACTTGGACCTCAACTGGGACTGTGTGCTTTGTTCAAATGAGACCAAGATAGAGCTTTTTGGCAACAAAAACTCTAAGTGGGTCTGGCGTAACACAAAAGATGAGTATGTGGAAAAACACCTCATGCCCACTGTGAGGTATGGGGGAGTATTGGTGGTGCTGTGGCCTTGTTTCTCTTCCAAATGCCCTGGGGCACCTTGTTAGGGTGCATGGCATCCGGATCTCTTTGAAATACCATGACATTTTAATTCAAAATCTGGTGTCCTCTGCCAGAAAGCTGAAGATGGTTCATCACTTGGTCTTTCAGCAAGATAATGACCCTAAACATGTGGCCAAATTTGCACAAAAATGTTTCACCAGACACCAACTCAAGCTCCTTCCATGGCCATTTCAGTTCCCAGACTTCAACCCGATGGGTGAGCAGAAGAGGAGAGTGCATAGGAGAGGACTCAGGACTCTGTACAATTTAGAGAGATTGTGCAAAGAGGAATTGTTGAAGATCCTTCTTTCAGTATTCTCCCATTTTGTGAAATCTTATAGGAGAAGATTAAGTGCTGCTTTTTTGGGAAAGGGGCGTTGGGTGCCAAAAATTGTGGAGGGCTCTGTGTGTATATATATATATATATATATATATATATATATATATATATATATATATATATATATATATGTATATATATAGTTTACAATTTTTTATTTCACCACAAACTTGGAGATGCATAAGGTTACGTCTAACCTGAATTTTTTTATGTGTTTTTACATCAGTGTTCAACAATAAAAAAAAAAATCAATAACATGAAAAAAACAATAAAATGAAAAAAAAAAATTACATGAAAATACTACAAATTTCAGACTTCATAAACAGGAGTCTTTAGCCACAGTTTGATATAAAACTCCCGTCAGAGTCTCAGGAGAATGCTAATTTATAAGAATATGCCTTAAAAATATTAGTGTGATGGCAGCTCTGCCTCTCTGGCTGTCACACAAGCATGCACCATTACCTAACGGCAGGATGTTGCACTAGTCCCTTACAGAGGGCTATTGGCCTAGAGCTGGTAATAGCATCCTTATGGACTTATTAATGGTTACTGTGAGAGGATTTATGCAGGCTGGACACGTTTGGTGCAGACGAGGTCTGTCTCCATCCCTGCTGCAGCCAGCATTAATATACATGAAGACATTAGAAGGGCATATGATGCAGCAGTTTTGCATGGAGATGGAGGTGAGAATCTTCAGGGCTGTGGGCCAAACCCAGCACCAAAGCAGTGAGAGAACAGCAGTCAGGTTTAATAGGCCCCTTCTTCAGTTATTACGCTGTTAACCAACGCTTTATGTGTTCTATAGAGCATTGTTGGTGGTGTCTGTGTAGTCAATGAATCACTCCATTAAAAGCTTTTCATGAGTATTTTGGGAACTACCTGTTGTTCTGTTCTGCAGAGGGTGCTGTCAGTGATGCTGTTTGTGAACAGCCGAGTTCACTATTACAAAACAAATTAATTTATGTGTGCTGAGGCTATAAAGTGAAGCTTTTTAACTCTTGGCAACTTTTATTATTCATTTATTAACCATGTGAACCATCAAATGATAAGACAAGGCTCAATGGTATTATAACTTCAATATTTTTATATATTGTAGTTTTCTACTGTTTATTTGACCAACTATGAACACATTAAATAGCACATTGCGTGAGTTTTGTTTTGACCATATTGGATACATCCACTACTGCTCATAGCATGCTGTTTAACCAAAACCCTTATTAGTTTCCTTTACATTTGTACTCAAGTAATTGAGTGTGTAGTGCTGCATGAAGTGCCTGTGTAATCCACTAAGGGACAAGTATCTGATTTTATAATATAATTATCATGCTGATGATGACGAGGTTTTAAAACTTAACTATGTATCAAAATCACACACTTGTTTAGGGTTATAGGGTTAATTTTACATCACTTAGTAAATATTAAAGCTATGAGATTGCATGCTTTACAGTGATTTTACAAAGGCTAATGTGTGTTCCTAAACACAAAGCCGATTAAAATCATTGTTATGCACAGGTACAGCTGGATTATTGCTTTCTTAAATGCCGGGAAAGCACAATATGGTAAAACACACCATCAGTAGTATGCACACGTTTGTACACTCTTGGGGAAAAAAATCATTAAACATAAGTTGAATATATTCACTATAGGACACATGAACATATGGCATTTTTTTTACAAACTTTTGCACTGGCTTCATTTCAGATTTTATTTCTTGACAATATGTTATATTGAGTCTTTAAAGACTTAATCAGTGTTCTTATGTTTGCATAATGCTGTGCTTAATAAAATATTTATTTTGAATAATAATCACAGTAAAGGGAGTTTCTGGCAGGCAGTGTAGTTCATTAATGGTGCAATGTGGTTGTCAAGCAACATGAGGATTAAAGGTTATTCTAGGCACTGCACAATGGTTTTATTTTAACTTCTGTTGATTTGAACAGTGATGTGTTTATGTACTGAGGATTTTATGATGGCTCTGAATGTTGCTAAGCTTATTAGAGCTTAGAAATAGAACAATATGAATTATTCAGTAACTATGACTACATTGTAAGTTATGTAGGAGGGAAGGATCAAAGTCTCGGCCTGTTGACTTTTTGTTTTACTTTAAAGGGTTAATTGTGTGTGTGTGTGTGTGTGTGTGTGTGTGTGTATGTGTTGGGCGATTCGCCTTAGTAATCGTAATGGTCCTTTTCTAGTCTATTTTTGCTCTTTTTGAGACGTGTTTTGTATTTGCATTGTTCTGAATGTGAGATTGTTATAAGCTGTGCTGTAATTATCTGCTCTCTTTTGTCTTTCTGTTCAGTATAGGTCTGCTGCTCTTGGCAAAAGCACTGGACAGAGAGACCACTGACCAGTACCGCCTCATCGTCACAGCATCGGACGGACACCCTGGAGGGGTAAAGTACCATCCTATAGTATAATAATGTGATGTAATGTTTTGTCATTTCATATTTTGTAAACACAAACCCATTTAGAGCATAGAAGTTGGGGATCATTAATTCACCCTTTTTGTAAATGATTCATTGCACTTTTCAAAGTGTTTCTCACCTATGCCGTGGCATTTTCTTTAGCATAGTTTTATATCTATAGAGTGAAAGACATGCCAGCAATGAGACACACTTGGCATGGCTAGCGGTCACCTGTGCACTTCATTAAATGTAAATGCACCTCTGCTGCCAAGCTCTGATAACCAAATGAAAATCCTTTCATTTAATCACGCACCTTAATGGGCCAATTTCTCACAGCTGCTTATGCTCCTCATTGATAGTAAATGCACTCTGTGTGTGTGTGTGTGTGTGTGTGTCTGTTACCCCATCACTTTTTTTCTTTAGTTCTGCTTCTCACTTCTCCTCAGTATTAAAATAGATAACAGCAGGGGGTTTCACTCTAATGTTTGCAGTGCAAACCTAATATTGCATCATGGCTTTAATGTGCCATGCATACACACAAACGCAGACAAATACACACAAAGTGTCTCCATGAAATCGTAGCCTGAATAATTTTTAGTACTCATTAACTTTAAATTTCATTCCCATTGCTTTTCCATCTGTCAGACATGCCTTCAAGGTGTTAGAAAGAAAGTCTAGATTAACCCATCATAAGAACGTAGACCCAGTTCTCCTTAAAGGGAAATTATTAGGGATACAAACACAGACCAAATGGACCACATGGAATACGTCTACATGCTTTTAAAAAAAATTCTACCTCACATATACCCTGTATGAACAAAAGTGCTGGAACACATGCTCATTCATTGGTTTTTCCAAAATCAAGGGAATGAAATGCTTTTGTTGGGGTAGCTATCCCTACTGTCCAGGGGAGGCTTTCTACCACATTTTGGAGCGCTGCTGTGAGAATTTGATTGCATTCAGTGACAAGAGTATTAGTGAGGTCAGAATGTTGGATGATCACCACCCCACCTCATCCCAAACATCCGAAAAATAGAACCAAATCAAACAAATGAGACAAAAATATTAGACTTAGTCATTTATTTGTTGAGAAAAATTAATACAATATTACATGTTTGTGATTGGCAAAAGTATGTGAACCTTTATGTTTAGCAGAAAATGTGAATATGAAATTTGATTCAGGTGTTGTCAATCAGTGGGATGACCATCAGGTGTGAGTGGGTGCCCTGTTTTGTTTAATGAACAGGGGTCTAGCAAGGTCTGATATTCACAACACATGTTTGTGGAAGTATCATAGCATGGACAAAGGACATTCAGAAGACCTCAGAAAAAGAGTTGATGTTCATCAAGCTGGACAGGGTTACAAAACAGTTTGGTCTCCACCAGTCCACAGTCAACATTATGTTTGGAGAAAGGGAGACACTGCATTCCAGCATGAAAACCTCATCTGTGAAACATGGTGGTGGTAGTATCATCATTTGGGCCTCTTCTGCTGAATCTGGGCCAGGAGAGCTTGCCATCGTTGATAAAATAATGACTTCTTAATAATACTAGCAATTCTCAGTACATCTGTTCTTGAGCTGAAAAACAAGAGAATGTGGGTCATTCAGCAAGAAAATGACCCTAAGCACACAAGTTATCTCACCAAAGAATGGTGAAAGAAGAATAAAATTCATGTATTGGAATAGTCTATTCAAGGTCTTGATTTTAATTCAATAGAAATGAAACAGGCAGTTCATTACTCCAACCATGTGATCAACAATTTTTTGAAAATACATTTGCGCAGTTACCACTACACAAAAAGCCACTTATAGCAAAAGTTCACATACTTTTTCCACTCACAGACATGTCATTTGATCATTTCCTTAATAAACAAATGACCAAGTCTAATATTTGAATGATGTGGTTCTTGTTTCAACTGCTTCAAGGACTTGTGTGACAGTCTGAAGAAGATATATGTCACTTTTATTCAGAAATATAGAACACAAATTCACATACGTGTAATACGACTGCACAGAAGATGTTCAGCATGTCACTTAGGGACTTGAGGATAAAGTGAAGGAAAAGCTGTATAAGAAGTTTCTAGACCTTTTAAATGGTTTGTGACATGTATGTCCCCATGGACTTAATGGTGAAATGCTAATTCACTCCCCTTTTTAAAGGTATACATACTTTGCTATTCTCCTGCCCAGTGATGGGGTGGTTGAGGGAAATTGTGGATGTGATAAATAAAACTAGCTTCTCATTTATCAAGCTCATGCTGTGGCAGACCTGCTGGACTGCAATGAAGCCAGCACCTTCACTGAGTCATGCAGAACAGCCACATAATTACCTTTGAAAGGACAAGAGCCTGTCCTGACACATAAGGGCCCACTAGACCAAGTGTCAAGTTTTTCAGATGGCCTACATTTACCACTCTCTCCTCACACATAGCAGCACTGTGCACCATGTGCCTTATCTCTGCCTTATGACACAACTGAATTTTAATAACTTAAAATGGTCACAGATGTATGATTTGGGAAGTTATGGGACATAAATATGTTTTATTTCTTTTGGACAAAACTCTAGCTAAAAAGATTTTCCCCACATTTAATTGAAGTAACAAAATGGTGTTAATGGTATTGATATCTGATATCTATGAGAGAAGAGTAGGAAAATATCAATAAGAGGCTCTTTCAGCTCTTTATCAGAGCAGCAGATGGGGCCAAGCTTTTTGTACCATGCTATTTCTTGTCCAATTATGATTAGGTTACCAAACAGGTTTCCTTACTCCAGAAACCGAAGCCAAAGTTGATTTACTGAAGCTAGTGATGGTTTAATAAATGAAATATTTTATTTTAATCTTGTATTATGTATGATTTCAGTCATGTTGGTTAGGGTACAGCGTATTATAAGTGCAAATATAAAAAAATGTAGAATTTCATGAAAAACCTGGTCTGGTGGTTTGGGATCTGGTTCAATCCCCAGACAGGTCATGACTGAAGTGCCCTTGAGCAAGGCACCTAACCCCCAACTGCACTGTGGATAGGACTGCTTGCCACTTTGGGCACATGTTCACAGCTTAGTGTGTTCACTAATGTCTGTTTCACTGCACGGATGAGTTAAATGTAGAGGTCAATCGCCACTGTGTACAATCACATTAATCTAATCTAATTTAAAAATGTTCAAAATTGTATTAAAAAGGTAAACTGTCATATTTTATATTAATCACACCTAAAGTGATTTCAAGCATTTTTATTGTTTGACACTGCTTGAATAGTAATTTACTCAAAATATTCGAATTGAGTTTCTGGATTTCTGATTTTCAAGACCTATAAGCCATTCTTAAAAGGCTTAAAATAAGTCCCTTTACATGTAATAAATATAATATATGACAGTTTACCTCTTTGAATAAAAATATGTACATTAGTTAACTTTTTCACACTATTCTGGTTCTGTATTTATTTTTGATGTAGCACTCGGTGTTATAGCATCAAGACAGTATGCTTATTACCAAAAGTTCCTGTCTATGTGACTTATACCAAAACTTGTGTCCAAGGCAGTGGAGGTCCATTAGAAGAGAGGAGGTCAAACCTCCAACTCTTATATGCTTAATTTATACTTGTATGGTAAATATAGTTTAACAAATCATTTATTGCAGCTACTTAAAACAAATAAAAGATGAATCTCACAGCCCACAGCCTCCTTTATCAGGAATGTTAGCCAGATTATGTGAAATCTGCTCATGTTAGCCAAATGTAAAGAAAAGGTTATGCTTCACAGATAGGAAATAGTGCCACTGCTTTGTCCTTGGTCAATTTGGCGGCACAGTGGCTTAGTGGTTAGCACATTCACCTCTCATCGCTGAGGTCTTGGGTTCGAGTCCACATTTGAGCGGAGTTTCCATGTTCTCCCCATGTCTTTGTGGGTTTCCTCTGGGGACTCCGGTTTCCTCCCATATTCCAAAAACATGGAGGTCAGGTGAATTGGATACTCTAAAATTACCCTGGTGTGTGAATGAATGTGTATGTCTGTATATGAATATGTATGTTTGCCCAGATGTGGTTGACACTCTGTCCTGGGTGATCCCCCTAGTGCTCGATGCAGTCCTCCAGGTGGATGGTCGCTTCCGGTTGAGAGTACGCTATGCGCGACTGGCTGCCGCTTCTCATCGGTGTGTTTGTCTGATTGTGTGTAAATGGAGTGTGTTGATTGTAAAGCGTCCTTGGGTATCTAGAAAGGTGCTAATGTAAGTGTAACATTCATTCATTCATCAATTAGATAAATCAGGTAAACTCACAATCAATCAAGGTATAAATTAAGCACTACTTCCTATCTGTGTAGCATCACCGTTTCACTAAATTTAGCTCACATGACCAGAGTTCACTAAATCTGACTCCTCTTCAGATTCCTCTTCCTGCGATTCTTAGCCTGAGTGAGTTGATGTTATGTAGAACTTGGCCATCCATTTACTAGAAAGTGACACATTAACCGATGTGCTTGCACATAGAAGAATTTGACCACCACATTTATCTCATCTGTGAAGTAACACATGCGCACACATACAAAGGAGCAGTGAGCACACTTGCCCAGGGTGGTGGGCAGACTTATACATGGCACCTGCGTACTTTAAGAGCACTTTAGTCACGTCTGAGCTATTAATGCACTGAAACTGGAATTAAAATGACATCATATACACAATGATAAATGCAATATCTGTCAGTTAAGTATATCTTTTATACAATGTCTTTTAGACCTGATTAGATTTATTTATTTATTTATTTATTTATTGTTATCTTTTCTTCTTTCTTATTTAAATGATTTATTAATTGTTTTTAGCTTTGAAAGCCTTGCACCTTACATTTCATTATACTGGTTATAATGACAATAAAGAATCTGAATCTGAATGAATTAGTTACTTACTATTTTAAAGGCAGTTGTTATTGTCTTGAACTTGTCATTGGGCTTTAACTGGGAACCTTCTGGTCACAAGGCTGTTTTTTAACCACAAGCCCATGGCTGTTAGAGGTTTTGAAATTAATCATATAATTGATGCATCAAGATGCAGGCATGGGCAATTCAGCATTGATGCAGTTATAGACCAAATTACGTGATAATAGACCGATTATAACGTGATGTCATTCATTACATACGTAATAGAAAAAATGGTGGAAATAGGTCGTGATGTTGAGATTAAAAATGCACCAAATGTTTTAAAAGCCAAAATAGGGACACTATGATTCTATGAGCTGACTGGGAAGTACAATAACGTTCGATAAGCATTAACGTTCATTCCCATTTCATGTCTAATCAGCTTGACAGTGAGTTAGCCAGCGCCGCAGCTCACTATCAAGACTGCACACTGAACTGCTCTGTTGGAGGAGCGCATATGAGAGCCAAAACGGGGTTAAACCGAACGCGCGCATGAACAAAGGAGCATAAACAGCTGTGAGGTGAGCAGAGAAATGAGCAAACAATGATAACTCGAGATGAGAAAGGATATCTGTGTCTTTGCACAGCTGCACAAGTCACTGTGTGTTTCACGCTCCTGCGTATGTTTATCACAACAGGAAATACGTCAGTGGTCAAAGGCTTGATAATATGTTCATTACAGTACATTAACAGTTCTAAAGGTTTAAAACTGCAGTAGGAAGTTTTTTTTTGATCTTGTTAATTTATTGTGTTACATTGTTATATTTTTTACTTCTCTGCAGGACACATAACAGAGTAGTATATTTTGTTATTTAAAAAAAATGTTAGTTCGACATTTTTACCTCTTCTGTGCAGGGAAATCAAAATGCAAATTTACTAAGTTTAGTTCCAGTGAAATCTTTAACTCTGTATTTGAGTTATTTGCATTCTATGTTCCTGTATATTATGTTCTGGCAATAAATATTTTAATATTTTAAATAGTAACATTTCATGTATTTATTCTGATGTTTTTAGAAATGTTATTTCAAAACTGACAGTGTTAGAAAATTGATCCTGATAATTATTGAAATAGAGCAATATAGAAAAATTTATCATGATAACATTTTTGGCCATATCACCCAGCTCTACAAATGCGGTGTGGAAAGCCTGCCAACCAAACAAAATACCAAATGAAATAATACAGAAAATTCATGTCCCGCATTGTGATGCATCGTGATAATTGTATGAACCATGATAATCGTAATCGAATCGAATCGTGAGATCAGTGAAGGTTCACACCTCTAATGGCTGCCCAACCATCATTTGTCATTTGCTGCCATTGTATAGCCCCTACTTGGATGTTGTATGTTGTCTGTGCTGTTGAAGTCCTTCATTATAATTTTGCTGACATGTTTGTAGCTCTCTAGTTAGATAACACAAGGTTAGGCTAAAATGTATCTACCCATTATGGGGTGGCACTGGTCAGGGATGTATGTTGTTGTTCATTAAAGAACATCTAAGGACTTAATAATATGGAGAGCTGTGGTTTTTAATGTAGTAAACATGCTCAGTTCAAATGGAGATCTAAGACCCACTGCAGCACTGAGCCATTAACACAAATAAGTGCTCATGTATTGAATTGGTAATGTGTGTACTGTGAAGGATGATGGGGAACATACAGGATGATGGGGGCTTGTGGCAAACACATGAAGGTGACATTTAACGGGTCATTCAGTAACTCTCCATATTTCCCCATTTATGAGATGATTTTCATTTGTCTAGGGAAAAGCTTTAATGATGGAGAGGAGTGTCTGTGTGTGTCTGTGTGTGATGAATGGTTTTGAGTTTAATGTTTCACCTGGATGGCTGTTTGGCTATTAACATTCACCATCACTCATACACACACACACTCTCACAAAGCACTTGTGCAGCATATGGTGCGATTTAAAAGATTATAATAGGACAGATCAGCCCAGCCTGGCTGTCTGAGATGTAAGCCACAGCACATGGCTCTGAATATCATGTGGTAGACTTTTTTATGGACTTATATATAATGTTGACTAAGTTGCATTACCCTTTATCCAGCTTCCATATACAGTTCAAATATATTAAGTCTATTGTGTTAAAAATAATATACAAAACAAATGGCATTTATTTTAGTTCAGTTCCAAGGCTGCAATTTTGTAATTGGTCAAGTTCTTGTGTCTAAACATGGCTGGAGTGCTTTGGACTGTTTTTGTTTTGGCAGTTTTTTTATAGCCTTGCATCCAAAATGTCTGTACTACTGCTCCAATCCATAAACACAAGCTCACTGTAGAGCATCACTAAAGATTACCATTGTGTTCTAAATGGCTAGTGTCCAAATCCATTTTGGGGTCACTCTATACAGGGCAGTTATGGCCTAAGTGTTAGAGAAGCAGCTTTGGACCAAAAGGTCACCAGTTCAGTCCCCTGAACCAGTGCCCTTGGTAAAGGCACGTGACCCTCATTTGCTCCCAGAGCTCTGCTGATGAAAGGACTGCCCACCACTACAGGCACGTGCCCTCTTTTATGTGTGTTCTCACCATTGTGAGTATGTGCGTGTTCACTGCATGGATGGGATAAAGGCAGAAGTGATAATCCTGTATGTACAGCACTGGCAAAACCTGAGAAAATATTTTGTAAATCAAATAACAGCAGCCTGGTCTGTGATCTTGAGATACACCAATCATTCATAAAATTAACACCACTTTCTTGTATCTACACTCGTTGTCTACTGATGTGGTGTTGTTGGGTTAGTGTGTGTTGTGCTGGTATGAGTGAAGCAGACACAGCTGATTACTGCTGCACCTCACTTAGACACACTCCATTAGACACACCTACCTTGTAGGTCCAAATTCCAAGACAGTAACTCATCTGTTGCTGCACAGTTTGTTTTGACCATCCTCTAATCCTTCATCAGTGGATAATGCTGTTGGCTGGATATTTTGCATTGGTGGATTATTCTGTCTAGTAGTGACTGTGAGGTGTTTAGAGACATCAGCAGATCTGTTGTGTCTGTTCCACTCATTCCAGTGCTACACACACCAGCACACCACCACCACATCAGTGTCACTGCAGTGCTGAGAATGATCCACCACTCAAATAATACTTGAACTGCCGTGGTTCTGTGGAGGTCCTGATAATTGTAGAACAGAGTCAAAGGAGGCTAATAAAGTATACAGAGAAACAGATGGACTACAGTCTGTAATTGTAGAACTGCAAAGAACCTATATGGTGAGTGGAACTGGAAAAATTGTCAATTCTGCATACAAGAAGATGGTGTTACTGTTATGGCTGATCAGTGTATATAGTGCATTTGTGCTGTAAGCCTGTTTACTTATTTTATAAAATGGCTACAAAAAATAAACTATTGAGTGTCTGAATTTGAGTGAATATTGAGGTGTCATGGAAACACATCCTGTTCCTCCTATAAAATCTGAAAGTCTCTGGGGTTTTTGCTAATTAGTTAATTATGCATGTCTGTATCCCAGAAGGACAAAAAAAATATTTCACTCCATTTCTTCACAGCTTTACTCTGCATGAGAGAGCTGGTGAAGAGAATTATTCATTATGTTTTACAGTAAGGTTCCAGACACACAGTGGGCAAATATTTTATTATGTTGTGGGAAACATTTTGCTGGAATTGTATCATTAATAAAGCTCTCAGATTGTTGTTTCCAATTTTCTTGTCCATTGTTTTCTCTCCAAAACCTCTTTTCTAAATGAATTTTTATTGCTATTTTTAATAAATAATAGTTTTTTCAGTCATCTTTTTAATGCATCAAATGCTAATTGGCTTTTTCACACTGATATTGAAACACAAATTTACGTCTGTTTGTTGAATTGACTCTGTGAAAATATTTCTGAATAAGTCAGACAAGTGCAGTCACTTTTTGGCAGACCCTGTCCTAAACCCAAAACTCGTCTTACTTTTCATCTTATTTGCAGACGTCGACTGCCACTGTCAGCATTGTGGTCACAGATGTCAATGATAATGACCCAACCTTTGACCTCACCCTTCCAAGGAACCTGACTGTACTGGAGGAGAGAGCCAATGTGTCTGTGGGTCAAGTCAGAGTGAGTACTTATGCTACACATTGTAAGCACATCAATTTATAGCATTAGACCTTCTTTAACTGCAACATCAGAGAATTAGCTTGATTTTATTTCTGATTAGATCAAATCAACTTTATTGATCCTAAAGAAACGTTCAGTTGAACAAATGGAATGTTAAACACATGTATTTGGAATTCACACACTTATGTACAACAGAAACGTTTGAGAAACATTTGCACATGGTGTCCAGTTTGCTTCTTTACCCAAATGATCATGAATAACTTTAATGCTAATGAAGATATGGTAATGACATTTGGATTAAATATACCTCACTCTGTGTTAAAAAGACTGATGTTACAACATGTGCTGAAAATACCCAGCATGCAGTTCTTCCTTCTTGATCAGTCAGTGATGCGATATGCATGGAGACGTGCTTTTTTGGCAGATTTTTGACATGTACTTCTAGGAGTACTGGTCTCCTGTGTAAGTCTCCATAGGGATTTGATGCCTTCAACCTGGCCTTCATGGTTTGCACTGTTTCCTCTGACTTCTTTGGTCACCTACCTCCATGAGCATCCACCAGTAACCCAATTGTTTCCAATTTCTTTGTCAGTTTGATAATGCAAGATTTAGTTTGTGACTTTCTCTGTCACTTTCCTCCAAACTGTTGTGTCTTTTGAATCAAGTCTGTTATCCAGTGCATTCATATCAAGAACACTTCTCCTGTACTGTGTACTGATACATTATTCATGGATTACTGCACGATTCACAGGGTGAAATAAATATCATACCGGGCAGGTGACCAATGGAGACAACTGAAGAGGCACCAGCCTCTACTCCAACAGCCGTAGATATCAGATATCAGAAATTAACACTTGTATGCCCGTATTGTAATCATGCATGGCAGTCTTTTTCACACCAACTGAGGTATACTTAGTCCAGATTTTGTCACCATATCATGTACAAAAGTTTCTCAGAGCATCTACTGTTGTACATGAATGTGTGAATTGTGATTTCTAACCATGATCTCACAACAATAAACAACCCTATTTTGTTCAATTGTTTGCCATTTCTTTCAGCATCAACATTAATAATAAAGTTATTATTGGACATTTGGGAAAGGAAACAAATGTTACACCCTGTGTGTTTTCAAAACACATTATAGGACAGCATAATAGAAAATACCTCACCATTCATACCAGTATTGCTATCATCAAGATTCAATAGGCTTTAATTGTCATTTCAGGTATATACACTACAGTACATAATGAAACAAAACAACATTCCACCAGGACCAGGTGTAATGCAAGGCATTGACAGCATAAAATAAACATGCAGTCGTATAGGGCCTATACTATAGTTCAATAGTACAAGCCCTCTGACTAGACTAAGACATGTTACAGGACAAATATCATTATGGTCAGTACATGGTGGTGAGTGATTTGACAAGTGGGAATTAAGTTTCCAGGTTATGGTTTTATGTAATTGTGCAAAGTACAAATGTGCAGAATGTTCATACAGTTTTGAGAAAAAGGGATTATTTGGATTTCTGCATAAACTGGTCATTAAAATTTGTTCTGATCTTCATCTAAGTCACAACAATAGACAAAAAGTCTGCTTAAACAAACACAGCACAAAAAATGTACAAAAAACATGTAATCATTCACAGTGCTGGGTGGTAAAAGTATGTGAACTTTTGAATTTAATAACTGATTGACCCTCCTTTGGCAGCAATAACCTCAAGCAAATGTTTCCTGTTGTTACAGATCACGCCTGTACAACAGTCATTAGAATTTTGGACCATTTGTTGGACCAAGCTGTTTCAGTTCAACAATATTATTGGGATGTCTGGTGTGAATCACTCTCTTGAGGTCATGCCACAGCATCTTAATTGGGTTGAGGTCAGGACTGGGCCACTCCAGAAGGAATATTTTCTTCTGCTGAAGCCATTCTGTTGTTGATTTACTTACTGTAAATGTTTTGAGTCGTTGTCTTGTTGCATCACCCATCCTCTGTTGAGCATCAGTTGGTGGACAGATAGTCTTAAGTTTTCCTGCAAAATGTCTTGATAAACTTGGGAATTCATTTTACCATTGATGACAGCAATCCATCCAGGCCTTGAGGCAGCAAAGCAGCCTCAGTCCATGATGCCCCCTTCACCATGTTTCACAGTTAGAATTATGTTTTTGATATTGGTGTGCTGTGCCTTTTTTCTCCACACATAGTGTTGTCTGTTCTTTTCAGACAACTTAATTTTGGTTTCATCTGTCTATAGAATATTTTGTCAGTAGTGCTGTGGAACATCCAGGTGGTCTTTTGCAAACTTCAAATGTACAGCAATGTTTTTTTGGGCAGCAGTGGCTTTCTCCGTGGTGTCCTTCCATGAACTCCATTTTTGTTTAATGTTTTACTTATTGTACAAATGTGCAATAGATTTCTGTAAATCTTTAGCCGACATTGTAGGATTCTTCTTCACCTCATTGAGCATTCTGCACTCTGCTCTTGCAGTCATCTTTACAGGACAACCATGCCTAGGGAGAGTAATAACAGTGCTGAACTTTCTCCAGTCTGTCTTACCATGGACTCATGAACATCAAGGCTTTGAGAGATGCTTTTGTAACCCTTTCCAGCTTCATGCAAGTCAACAATTCATGAACGTAGGTCTTCTGTGAGCTCTTTTGTTTGAAGCATGGTTCACATCAGGCAATGCTTCTTGAGGACAGCAAAACTGGTGTGTGTTTTCTATAGGGCAGGACAGCTTTAAACCACACATCCAATCTCATCACATTGATTGGCTCCAGGTTGGCCGATTCCTGTCTCCAGTTAGCTCCTGGAGAACTCATTAGCCTAAAGGTTCACATACATTTTTCTCCCTGAACTGTGAATGTTTTCATGTTGTGTTCAATAAAAACATGAAAACATATTTTTTGTGTGTGGTATTAGTTTAAGCAGACTGTGTTTGTCTATTTGTGTGACTTAGATCAGAACACATTCAATGACCAATTTATGCAGAAATCCAAAGGGTTCACATACTTTTTCTTGCAACTGTATGTGCAGATGTGAAATTGTGCAAATAATGCAGTGAATGGGACAGGATACAGTGATGTGCAAATTTGCAGTGGTATTAGTCCTTGGGAGTCCATCTGCGTGTATTAAGGATTCTGATAGCCTGAGGGATGAAACTGTTGGACAGTCTGGCATTGAGGGACTGAATGTTGCAGTACCTTCTATCAGATGGAAGCAGGGTGAAGAGACCATGTGATGGATGTAATGGGTCTTCCACAATGTTGAGAGATTTCCAGATGCAGCACTTGTTGTAAATGTCCGAGAGTGATAGGACAGAGACCCAGTGATCTTCTCAGCGGTCCTCACTATATGCTGGATCTCCATGTTTACACCAATTCTATTATAGGTCACATGAGTTTTATTTTTCAGCATCAACATGTAAATGTGGGATAGAAGTTAAGTTTTTTAACTCTTTAGATGTGCTTTTTTAACTTTTTGCCATATTTTTTTTCAGTATTTTATCACAGTTCTATAATAGTTTCTTAAATAATAGCACATATGCATTTATTATTTCCTAATTAAGCCATAGTAAATTAGAATCATTAGTCACCTTAAAGACCGTCTCCGATGACTAGCTCTGTTCCGCCCCGTCAAACAATGGGACTTTTAATTAGTGTCTCAGATTAATCAGGCTTTGGTTGGTTAGAGCTATAATCAATGGAAGATGCATCAGAATATCGTTTGTGATGCAGTGTCTTCATTTGTTTTGACAGCTTTCTCTCTTTTACTGTTCATTTTTTTGACATCTTTATAAGTGAATTTGTACAGTTGTGAGTGGCAAGGATAAAATGAACTATTTGAACGAGAGTTTGGAAAAGCTTTCAAAGATAATCACCGGGCAGTCTTGAAACAGTTCAAACATTTTTATTTTAGCCACACTTTTTTTTGCTGTAAAATATATTAAATGGTGTGTTTACCATTGAATCATGATGAATGTCAATCATCGCTGCAGGCTACTGACCTAGTTTAAAAATAAATGAGTATACTATATATTATGCCGTTCAAGTTTGCTTCTTCTCTTCACTGTCACTCTTTTGATGGAGAAAGAAGGATAAAAGAAAAACATTTTCATTTGGCTGTCACATTAGCACAGGGCCTTAAGTATTTCTTTAGGAACACTATAGCTCCACCAGAACTGTGAGACACATTATAGGGACATGCATATATTAATCATACACACCCTAGAGGGATCAAGAACCCAG
>BRDA01013329.1:100423-120947 GCA_036984385.1 Crenuchus spilurus | reverse complement strand
CAGTCTGCAGCCTTTGTTACTCTGCATCCCAAATATGTGAAAGAGTCTACTTGTTCCAGAAGTCTTCCTTCGACTGTGATCTTCAGTATATCTTTCAAATGTAGCAGTCGCCAATTAATCCATTAGTGTCTCTCCCTATCACTTTGCACTGCCCCAGACTCTAGGAGGGTGAAGACATGCACATGCCTCCTCCGTTGCATGTGATGCAGTCACCGACACTTTTTGAACCACTTGATACACTGTCACTGGGGAACCAATGCACTCAGAGGAAAGTGCAGGGTCTCTAGTTTCAAATGGACCAATCAGTAGATGCCCCCAGCGGACACTGTAATGTAATAGGAGAGTAATAGGGAGAGTGAGATCGCCATCTACCCGCCCAGAGAGAACACTGCCCATTTTGCTCTCTGTGGGCTCCGGCTGTTGAAGGTAAACAACATGACCAGGATTCAAACTCGCAGCCTTAGCCCGCTGAGCCACTCGGGGCCCCTAACCTCAGTAACTTAAGTTAAGATTAAATTAAGAAAAGCAGTATTTCAACTTCAGCTAAACTTAACCCCAATCTTAACCTTTGTGTAATTTTTCACTCCCTAAAATAAAGCAGCTTATTTGAATTTGAAACCCCAAATCTGTTTTGCATGAACAAAGAATTTGTATTAACTAATGAAAAGTAAAAGAAACATCAGTAATCTTCAATATGTGGATAACACAACACTCATAGCAGAAAAGGAAGACCTGGAGGCCTGTGTAAGGGAAGTTAACCCTTTGGAGTCACCTGTGGGAACAAAAAAACGAAATTATTTAAACACACTCGTGTAATTCAGCTAGATCTTATATTAGAAACAAAAGAAAACATACTTCGGAAACCTTAAAGTGTCTACTTTTCAAATATGTATAGCTTGAATCAAAATATATTTTAGATTCTTGTGAGAGGAGCTTAAATAAGCAGAAACACATCTGTAAGAGTGACTCAGACAGATGTGTATATTTTCCCGCCAAAAGACAAAATGTTACAGACTTTGTGAATGTCTGGGTTTTCCTCTTTAACAGTGGAGACAGATTTCATTTAATCATTGGACAGCACTCATTTTTTGTTACAACACACCTGCCAGTTGTTTTCTTATCTAAAATAGAAGTTTATTATTATTATTATTATTATTATTATTATTATTATTATTATTATTATTATTATTATTATTATTATTATTGTTGTTGTTGTTGTTGTTGTTGTTAATGGTCAGTGCATGTTAACTCTATTAACTCTATGCTACATTATTTATTTATTTATATATACATTACTTCTGTATGTGTGACGGGTGGTTGTAGAAGTGTAACAGATTTTATAACTGCCAGGTCAAGACCATCATTGTACCCTGATGGTGCACAACGTTCACATTAAATATGTAAAATGTTTTTATAATTAAAATATTTCCTAATATTGGGGTCACTTTAGGAAAAGTCATCAAGTTTTAAGTTGGAGGGAAAAAAAATTAGGTGGTTTTCTCTACTGGCAAACATGGTAGCGGATTATGTCTGACCTTTAAGACAACACAAGCGTTAACCTCAGTAATTTAAAGGCAGTATTTCGCCCTCTGACCTTAACCCAGATTTTCTGCTTTTATTTTTCCAAAAACGTTGGTGTTAAAACCAACATGTTCTTTAACGCACCCAGAAAATTTCACCACATACACAGATTTTACATATATTCTTGTCATAATATTAAAATATAGTACAAATATTATTTATTTACTAACATGTATTAACATACACCATGCATAATATGCATATAGACATATTGCTGTGGTAGAGAAAATTTCCAACACTACATCCATAACTGTATGAATATTAATTGCTGTGATGCACATTTTGCAATGAGTATCAAAGTTACCGCTGAGTTTTATGAATATGTGCCCAAACGGTTGTAGACACCTGCTCTATCAAAGATATTGATCGTTTGTCCTTGTTTGCTGCAGTAACACCCTCTACACTTCTTGAAAGACTTTACACCAGATATAAGAAGATTTCTGTGCTCTGATTGCATTCATCCACTAAAGCATTAGGCACTGATCTTAGTTTTGGATTAAAACAGCACTTTTATTCTAAAGGCTTTGGATACCTCAGCTGCTCCACAGACAGATGTATATGTCTGTGTTCTCTCAAGCATATAATAATATATTCGTGACATATGTTATGTGTATCTATGTACATATCTAATAGGTTGTATATTAAAGGAATAAGACTATAATGTAAAAATGCTAATGATCCAGTTCCATTAACCTTAGGACACAGTTGCATTACAAAGCATGTTTGTTTGTTTTATCTTTCTTTTCACATGTTCATTTTGTACATTAATTATTAAATACATCATATGCTGTAGGACTCACATTAGTGGGACATTTAAATACATGTCCTTTCCATATTGAGTGGTTGTTAGTGAAGGCAGCCAATCACATGCTTATTTCTCAGGACTGCGATGTCTTAATTTCTCTTCTGATGTTCCTATAATTTCAGTGGGTTTTTTTTCCATTTGGCTTATACTGATGGGATTTCTTTCTTTTCTCCCCCTCTGATGGATTAGTGTCAGGTCTTTATGTCTTTGTCTGTCATGCTGTCTTTCACATCTATGACTAATGAAATGTGGAAAGAAAATCATAGACTGTTCCATTCATATGATATCCGTCCACCTGTCTGTCTATGCATCCTTCCATCCAATACTCGGATGCTACACTGGTCCTAAATATCTCTCTCTCTCTCTCTCTCTCTCTCTCTCTCTCTCTCTGTCTCTCTCTCTCTCTTTCTCAGTCTCTCAACCCTCTTTCTCTCTACCCCTCTCCTTCTGTCTCTCCCTCTCTCAGTCTCTCTCTGAATCTCTTTGTCTCTTAAACCTTTCTCTCTCTCAACCCTCCTCCCTCTCTTTCTCTCTCTGACTCTTTGTCTCTCAACCTTCTTTCTCTCTACCCCTCTCCTTCTGTCTTTCCCTCTCTCAGTCTCTCTCTGAATCTCTTTGTCTCTTAAACCTCTTTCTCTCTCTCAACCCTCCTTCCTCTCTTTCTCTCTCTGACTCTTTGTCTCTCAACCTTCTTTCTCTCTACCCCTCTCCTTCTGTCTTTCCCTCTCTCAGTCTCTCTCTGAATCTCTTTGTCTCTTAAACCTCTTTCTCTCTCTCAACCCTCCTCCCTCTCTTTCTCTCTCTGACTCTTTGTCTCTCAAACCTCTGTCTCTCTCAGTCCTCCTCTCTCTCTCTCTCTCTCTCTCTCTCTCTCTCTCTCTCTGTCTCTCTGTCTCTCAAACTTCTTTCTCTCTACCCCCCCATCTGTCTCTCTCTCTGTGTCTCTGTCTCTCAACCCTCTTTCTCTCTACCCCTCCTCTCTCTGTGTGTCTCTCTCTCTCTTCAATGCCTCTCTTTCTTTCTCAATTTCTGTTTTCTTTGCTCTTACCCACTTTCTTTTACCCTCTTTCTTTTTCCACTTCATCATCTTTCTCTTCCTGTCATTTTCACGGGCTCTGCCCCCTCCTCTTTCTTTCTCTCTATTTCTCTCTCGCTCTCTCATGTTTGTTTTTTCTCACTTTCTTCCTGTCTCTTCACCTCCTCTGTCCCTCACTTGATTTCTCTTGCCGTCTGTATTCCCAGTTTCACTTGCTCTTTTTTCTTTCACTTCCTGTCTTTTTTCACTTTATTTTTCTATCCATCTCTCTTACTATTTTCTCAATGTTCAATCTCTCTCTCTATGTATCTTCAACAGTCTCTCTCTTTTCCCCTTCTCTCTTTCTCTTGCCCTCTGTTTTCCCACTCTTTTCTCTTCCTCTTCCTGTCTTTTTCACTATCTCTCTCTCCCACTCTCTCTTTCCCTCTCTCTTGTCACAGACACACACACACACGCACACACCACAGTGTTCTGTCCAGTCCTCCTTTCTGTTATCTGTAATTATTGTAAGGAGGAATTAGCAGCAGCACTTCTGAACCTATTACATTTGTATGGTTATACTGTGTTTGCATGCAGATGAGCTGTCTCATCTTCCCTCCATTATAATTTGTTAAGTAAGCTCTCCTTCCATAAACAACCTCAATAATCATCAAACTTTCCTTTCTTTTCTGTATACATGTCTCATACGGAATGCCATTAGACCTCAAGCTGTTTTAATTGCTTCTCTTATAACTGCTTACAAATGTGTTGAACTCATATATACCTCCAGGCTTCCTTAACTAAGGCTACCTTTTGTGTCCATACTCCACTTTCATCCTTCCTTTTCTTATCTTCCGTTCCCCTTAGGCCTCTGCTCAAGCATATGAACTGCTCTACCTCCCATAGCTCTTGTGTCTACACTTATCTCTCCTTTCTTTCCCCTCCTTCCTCCATCGCTGTTAGACTTAAATGTTTGTTGATTCGTTTTAGCATATTTCAGCTAACACTATGAAAATTAAAATGTAGTTTTGGGCTGATTAAGTTTTAAATGTTTAATTTTTGTCCGTGCTTTCTTCTCTGCTTCTCCTGTGGAGAAGCAAGATGTGTGGGTGTTTCAAATTGGTGGTTTAGTATTCCACTGGATTGTTGCCTGTTTAATGAATTAGTGGCTCTGCAGATAAAGCCTGACCTTTTGAACTCAAATATGATGGCTAATTTGAGAAAATTGGATTGCATATCCAAGCAGAAATAGTAACTTACATGAAAATAAAAGTGTGTTCTTATGGTTCTTCAGAAAAGATGCTGTGTTTAGAGCAATTAAAAATGTGTCTATTGTTTTAAACTCTCTGGAGTTGGCATTCCCTCTGTCGGAATATTAGCGAAATTCTGCAAAAACCTTAATACCTCAGTGAGATTTTATCCTAGAAACAAAACCAAACATACCCTGGAAACCTTAAAAGTTCTAATATATATATATATAGTTGAATTTAAATATATTTTTTGATAATTGTGAGAGGAGTTTGTTGTAGTGTGTCATTAATCTCTTTCTGTCTCTTCTTGCCTTGTGTGTTCTTGTCTCTTAGGCCACAGATCCAGATGCCGGGCTCAATGGCAGGGTGCAATACCGGCTACTCACTCACACTGCTCTCTTTAGCATTAATGCTAATGGAAGCATCTTCACGACTGTGCCACTGGACAGAGAAACCCAGAGCCAGTATGAGTTGGTGGTGGAAGCCTCGGATGGGGCAGTGGACCCCCGGAGGACCACTCTCACACTGCTGGTTAGAGTGTTGGACATCAACGATAACAGCCCTGTCTTCTCCCAGCCTTTCTACATGGTGAACGTTCCAGAAAACACTCCAGCTGGAACCACTATTCTACGCCTCACTGTAAGTCCTCCACACCTGATCGCTTAGGGTGCTTCTCAGTCTCATAACTCAGTGCTCTCTTGGTTACGTCTCCGACAAGTGAGCGTTAGGTTTGGTCTCATGCTCTGACTGTGTGTGACTTGCCTTCAGGGAATAAGTGAAGTTTGTAATAACTTGCTACTTTGTGCTCTGTTGGAGCTGTCTGTCTGGCTTCATTCTGTAAGCAGTGCCTTTCCAGGGATACATTCTAATAGAGTTTTTCCTATAATCTTCATTTACACCAACTGTGAATCTTTAGCTCTGTTAAGTAACCTGGGAGACCTTTTACTTTCACCATTTGCATTGTTACAGAATCATCATAGATTTTATAGCACCTCCTGCCTTTCGTCTTAAACAATAATAATAATAATGCCTAAATGCTCAAAAATGCTCAAGAAGCCTAAGTAACTAGTCTCCCTTTACTCTTCCCTTGCTGACTGACCTTTTAGCATCACTCTCAAGGCAGTCATCTTTTATTCCAACCGACTGGAGAGCCAACTATTCATGTCTTAATTCACAAATGAGTCTTAATTCACAAGTGAGTCTGGGCCTGTTCTCTAATTTCCAGCAGGAATTCTTTTTTTTATTTGACAGTTGTTTATGATATGCTTGACAGCCTCAATGAGGAAAAGCGGAAGGCTATCTTGCATTAAAAGCCTTATGGAAAATGTGTAAAAGTACCTCTTAACATCTTACTGTTTGCTCTGAAGAGCACTCTTGGGGTTTCAACAGCAGCATTAAGTAAAAGAATGTAATTAGCATCTTGTTCAAGGCCAAGGCTCTCAAGTCACTACACTACACAGTATCAAGTATATCCTGCAACAACAAACCTGATCCAAATAATGAGGTAATTATCAAGTCCTTCATGAGCTGAATCAGATGTTTTGGGACAAAGAATAGTTGGAAGACTGTGGGCCTCCAGGACTGAAGTGTAGAACCACTGCTCTAAAATCATGCATTGATGTAGAAAAATGACTGCTGATTGCTGTTTATTTATTTAACTATAACATGATCATGTACAATATTGTTGTTATAATATAAATTATGCTCCACAGCCTCCTACATGGAGCTCTTTCAGTAGAGCAGCATGTGCCTCAAAAGGTGAGACACTGTTGTTGAAATGACACATTTTGTCAGAAATGGTTGTACTTAGTTATTTATACAGCAATTTATAGGACCTGACAATACGTTTTAACTTTGACATACAATTTGAAATGAGTTTCTACTAAAAAATAAAGGCTTTATACTACTACTCACTACAGATGTGATGTTCCTGTTTTATGGTCCACTTGGTAGCAGCATTGGCAAACTCTGCCACTTGATGTGCTTTTGTCATGGACATTTAATCTAACTGTGTTTACTGATGAGTAACTATGAGTTTTACATTACATTTAAATGGTAGTGTCTCCATTTTTTTCTTGGTCAACATTAAACTTATAGCGTTTCAAACCAGCATTTTGATTTTATGCTGTGATACCTTGAACCACTCATGATTTGATCACCCTTGTGACTCCTGAAGATTAATGTACTAATCTTTTTATACAGCTCTTGTTAACATCTGAATATGAACTTAGCTGGGTTATTATGTGTATGTAAAATTACTTATTGTTTCTCACTTCTAGTCCTGGTGGGCACATGATGTTTAACTAGTCTTACAAACATTCTTCAAAATAACCTCTGACCTGTTTAATGACCAACCGATAAAATGTTTTGCGTAATGTTTAAGAACAGATGATAAAACAGCTAAACAATTTCTGTCAACACTGTTGATTCATTTGCTTTTAATCCACTGTCTTTATCTTGCTCCAAATTGGTGTCATCACAATCTACAGCGCTTAATGCTAGTGACTCTCTAGCATTTAGCTTTAAAAAAATAACAAACCAAGAAAAATTGTTTTCATGTTGAATTGGTTGCATTAAAGATATTAAAATGTTGAAACTGCAGGGTAGCGGTACTCCCAACAGCTGATGTAGAGGGACAGATAGAGATTTGAGGTGTAGACATAAGCAAAGTGTGAGAGAGAAATACGTATGGAGAGACGAGATGAGTGACAGAGTCAGATGACAGTGAAGGTGACGTATTTTTTATCTGGGTGTAGATGACATCTACAGGCCCTTCCAGCACAGGCTGGTGTCAGAGCTGTGAGCCCCAGTGACAGGCGCCAATCTGGGCCAGATGATGAAGAGCTCAGTCTGTGTGCGTGTGTGCTTTTCACTGGGGCTTTTGACTTTTTTATATATATATTTTTGGGAAATCTTTGAAATGAGGCTTGAATGTAATTCCCTGTGCCTCCCACATCAAAGGGAGTATCCTGAAAGGTTCCCACACCCACAGAGAAACCTGCCTGCTCTCAGTTCCCTCCCTTCTGCTCTCCTGCCAGACTCAGAGCCTTTCTAATCAGGGTTAGGCTTTGAGCCAAGAGCACTCACTTATGTATGGGGTGTCTGTGGGTACAAGCAAACGAGTGAGAATGACTGCTCATGCATGATAGCGTTAGGGGTATAATGATTTTACTACTAGTGTCTGCAAAATGCACATTTTATTTCAAAACAAAGAAAAGCAAAGTGGCAGGCCCTTAGACAAAATTTTATTACACACTGAGACCAAACGAGTGGTTCCCAATCCTGGTCCTGAAGTACCACTGCCTTTCACGTTTACTTTGCTCCTAACCAGGGTCATAACACCAAATTCTGGGCACTGTGCACAAGCAGTGCCCAGTTCCCCTCACCCCTATTATTACATTGTATTTCCTTTAATATTTAAAGGAAAATAAAATTCCAGACTGCTAAAGGGCCCTCCTAAAGGGGCCCTGGGGCCCTGGAAACGCAGTCCCATTTTTCACCTCACTATGATGCCTCTGCTTCTAACACACCTGATCCAAATAATGAGGTAATTGACAAGCCCTTCCTAAGCTGAAGTGAGATTGTTAGAACAGGAATAACACTGTAACATGCAGGGCAGAGGTACTCCAGGACCAGGATTGAGAACCAATGGGCTATAAACAAGTGCCATATACAGTATAAGGTCTTATAAAATCTTATAAAGACCTGCAAACAAGATGTCCTGCTGGTGATAGGAGACTGAAATGCCAAAATCAGACATCAGGAAGAGGAATACAGTTGGAAAGAATGACCGTGGCAACAGGAATGAAGCCAGAGAATGACTAATGAACTTTTGCAAGTCTATTTCATTACTAATACATTCTTCAAGCAGCTAGAGTGGTGCCTTTACAACTGGACATCAGCAGGTAGAGTCTACAGAAAGCAAATTTAATACATTCTTTGCACCTAGAGATGGAGGAGCAACATGATCTTTAGCTGAGTGTGGAGCAGACCATGTGTAATGTATAAGCTACAAGTGAAACAGAAAATTCAAGCCATCAGACTTTGCAAATATGACCTACAGAACATGACACCTGTAATCAAAGAAAACATCATGAGCCAGTTTCAGATGCAAGACATAATGGAAACAGAGGAACTATAAATGGAACTCCCTAGGAAAGGAAAATCCTGGGAAAAGCAAAAAAAAAAGAGAAATAAACTGATGTTGCTGATACAGTGAAGATTGCAACAAAGAGGAGAAAGGTCAAAGTCAGGGAGGATTAGGTAAGGAATCTCAACATGGATCAACAAGTCACGGTCATAACAAAACAATGACAACCAGACTGATTCCACATTGGCAAAGGAGCTAGACAAGGCTGTTTTCTGTCACCATACAATACCTGTACACTGAATATATTATAATAAAAGCAAGACTAGAGGAAGCTGATTCAAAAAAAGTGGAAGACATATAAGTAACCTTCAACATGCAGATGACACAATGCTCATAGCAGAAAAGGAAGACCTGGAGGCCCTTATAAGGAAAGATAACCCTTTGGAGTCAGTGGATCCTACCGCTTTCACAAATATATTTTTAGATTCTTGTGAGAGGAGCTTAAATAAGCAGATACACATCTATGAGAGCATGTCAGACAGCATATTTTCCCACCAAAAGACATGATCTGTCATTCATATGATAATGGCATGGTAATTTTGGACACATTCTGGAATCTGTGAAATGTGGATTCAACAAAGCTCTCTCCTGAAGTGATCCTGAACAAGAGACTTCTCACCTCTCATCACAGTGTCACCTCACATTTGTTAAGCGTTAGAAATAAAACCACATACAATTTCTAAAAACTGTAATGACCAGTGTGTAGCCAACACCTCTGTTTATTAAATTCAGAGCTCAAAAGTCTTAGATAGAAATGTTTTTAGCGTGTTTTTCACAATATATCAGCACATCTGAAAATAGGATTTTTTAAAGTCTAAGTTTAGAGCACTTGTAATCAAAATATAGATTTATGATATTCTTACTGTTTTGACACTGTTGTTGTTGAATTTGTGATGAACAAAAGCCTGTGTATTACTTTGGAAAAAAGAATTTGTAAACATTGTAGTGTCTGAAATACCCTCAGACCTATAAGATCTATACGAAGAAAACAAAAGTCATAAAAACAGGAAACAGCAACTATGTTACAGCTAAATGTTGAAACAGTGGACAGCTTTTGTTACAGTTATTAACAAAAATAGATCCAGCAGTCAGAAAATATGACACAGACTGTCACTTGGTAGAACAAGAATGAAGGAACTGGAAAAGAAAAGAAAATATAATCATTTTTACCTTCAAAGGCAATAACTGTTCTTTATGGATGTGAAAGCTAGACAATAAAAAAGCAAGACAAAGCAGCAATATTGATGCCTTTGAACTTTCATGTTGGAGAACCTTGAACAGCAAAGAAAACAAATGAATGTATCCAAATTAAACTTAATCTCTCAGATAACCAAACTGAAGCTTTTTTATGGACACATTATTAGAAGTACAAATTAATCTGAAAAGACAGCTGTGCTTTGCATAGTTGAAGGTTAAAGAGAAAGAGGGTGACCAGCAATGGATACAGTCACATGAATAATGAACAAGCCATTAAGAAGCCTCAAGATCCAAACGGAAGATATGATGTTCTGGAAATACACTCTGTATGGTCACCAGGAGTTAGAACCAACTTTAAAGCTCTTGATAATAAGTAATTTCCAAAAAGAACAGCAAATGAACAGATTGTTTCAAAAACTGAAGGGGGTACATTGTCACATATAACACACTTCTTAGTTATTCAAATGGTCTCCTTACTCAGATAAAATAGAACAATTATCACATTTCAAACCTAGCTTGGACTTATATCATCATTACCAAATACCATCATTATCTTCTTTTGGGACGCAGTTATGGTTTGAACTATCAGTCTTTGGAGTGAATGTACATACAGTTGTGCCTCTTATAGGCTACTGAATAAGGCAACTTTTTTTTTTACATCACAACAGCATGTTTTTATTTGCTTTTTTTAAAGAGTGCGTTTATCTTCTAGCGTGGTGCAACTGTCTAAGCATTCATCCCCCTATCATGAGATATCAGAAGATCATGAGTTCAAACCCCAGTGATGCTGTCCCCCAAACCCCAGATGACAGCTCTCTATTACTGTGAGGACATGATGAAGGAAAAGTGACAGCTACCATCCCAGATTAACAAACTGGGATGCAAAACCAAACATTCTGAGTTATGTGTTAAATTAAGTTCAGTAAGTTGCCTTAAAACTTAAAACTTGGCCTGACTTTTTTTATTTTCAGCAATGCAGTCGTGTCGTATTTACACCCTTAGCATTTGTATGTGTACACACAGGCTTATTTGTGGGGGCTTGTCTTTCTGAGAGTGTAAGTGTAGCCTCTGTAGTTTGTTATGTCTGTAATGTAATTGTCTGCCTCTCAAAGACAGCCACAGTCTCTCTCCCACTGGCTCAGAGCAGTAGGCTTCATTATTCTCACTGTCTGATTTACCTTCTCTGAGTTTGTCATCTTTCATCAACCAATACTTGTTTTGTGTCTTTCCTTTAAAACAATTCTTTGGTCCAAAACAGAATTTTCAGACTTTACCCTTTTACCCCAATGTAGTCAATATGTCAGTACATGCTTGTTATAAAAAGTTTGCTTCTTTAGTTTTGCCTCTGCAGCTTCAAGGTAATTTAGTTCACAAATAAAGAAGACATAACCAAAGGCCTGTATGCATAACTCATTACATGTTTGTCATGTATAATTGTTAAGCAATCTCACATTTACTTATGTGGGTCATATAGTAAGTTATGACATACTGTTTTCTATTAGAATGGACTGAAACGTAGTCATATTGACAGTTCAGTTTTTTCTTCCATTTTTATAAACTCTTTATCATAAACCACATGCAGAAGTTTATTGTCAGCTTGACATGGTTTGATGCAAGTGTTTGATTATTTAGGTACGTAGCTTATGTAGTCCTCATATTTAGTTTCCAGTTAGCTGCACTAGCCTCATAATTCCAAGTGGAAGAACTAGCCTTTAATTTTAAAATTAATGTAATCAGGAATGTCATTAACATCCAAACTTTTTATATCAAACATCTGAGTATATATCTGAGTAACTACATTTGTAATATGAGGAAAACTGAATACATTTTATTTACCTAATAAACTGACCAGCAGTCTTCCTGTTTTTGTCCCTCTTTCTTTTTTTAGGCGGTGGATGCCGATCTGGTCTCAAATATAACATACAGGATAAGGACAGAGGCAGCTCGGCAGCTCTTTGCTCTTGACAGGCTCACTGGGGCTCTCTCAGTGCTGCAGGCTCTAGACTTTGAGGCTCTAGGCAGAGACGGTGCTAACTACACCTTCCAAGTGGAAGCACTCGATCATGAAGGCATCCTGTCCCCTGGCGTGGCTACAGTTCTAGTGAGGATTACGGTAAGCAATGGCATAACTACTGTTGGAGCATGGAAGGAATCACACAGGGGCCCAGGTAACACTGGGCTTACAGTGATCAGAACCCATATAGGCAGTGACACAATCGTATACCTATTATAATCAAGTTGCTTACAACATACTTCGCTAGTTATATTCAACACTACACAGTCACCATACCCATCTCATTCATGGTACCCATTTACAAGCTGATCCTTGCAACATGATCCATTGTTTGCAAACTCTTTAGTGCTTGAAACATTGAAGATGAAATAATAAAAAAGGGTTTTATTCAAATGTATCATAGTGTTCTAAAAATGTGGTTGAAATAGTTTATCTAAAATGTATGAGACACATACTTGGGAATCTGCCTGCCTTCCATCTATCTAACCTTCTTATTTGGCCAGTGACATTTAGATAATATTAAATATGCATTAACAAACATTTGAGCACCCCAGGGCAAATTTATGTTAGTGTGAATAGTTATGTAAGTGTAATGTGACTTGTTCACAATCAACATTAGGAAAAGTGAGGCACATTTCAAAGCTTTATAAATACATCAAACCTTGTTCCAACAATGAGCAGTTATGGTTCCTCTAAGCTGCTGACTAGCACTGAAAGCAGTGGAAGTGTGGAAGCTCATGAGAAGATAGCAAAGCAGTTTCAAGTAGCCATTTCCTCAGAAAATTAAGAATGCACAGTTAACAGGAATGGCAGAGGTCAACTGAGGTCTGGACAACCTTTTAGAAAATTCCTAGGATTCTTATTTCTAGGATTGATGGGCAGTTTAAAAAATCTGTTTGTTTGAAAAAGAGCTTAAGGAAGATTTTGCAGACTCTGGTGCACTTGCACAAGTATAACCGTCCTGCATTCTTACCACAAAATCTAGTGTCAGAAGTTTGCAAAGGAGCTTCTCAATAACCTGCTGCAGTTTTTAAACAAGTTCTGTGAACTGATGAAGTCAAAATGCACTGGTCAGGACAGACAGAATGACTGCAATGATCTTGTTTGGAGGTAAAAGGGTGCCAAATAAACCTTTCATGGTTTTTCAGAAGAACACCTCTCCAACTGTAGCAGCAAATTCTGAAAACAAACATCACAGCATCTGCAATAAAGCTGAAGATGAAAAAGAAAGCTGATACAAGAGGAATATGATCAGAATGCACAATTAGATAGATAGATAGATAGATAGATAGATAGATAGATAGATAGATAGATAGATAGATAGATAGATAGATAGATAGATGTGAAAAATTGTTCACTTTTTTTGTTGCAGAGCCATTCCTTTATCATTAGATTCTTGTTTGTGGAGTGATCTGTAGTGAGCAAGTTCTTTTCAGTATTATTAATGGATAGTAATTTTTGTGTGGAGGACCCATACATTTTCATGCACCGAGGCCTATTAGATCCTAGTTACTCCACTGACAGTAAGAGCAGTGATTTAGTACAGTGTGAATGCTCTACCAACTCCCCCAGCCTCTTATCCATCTGTAGGACTTGCTTTAACTGCAGCACTTTGGTTCTGCTGCACTTCAGCTGACAGTGTTTAGTAAGTCTGTTTCCAATGGAAAAACAGGGGATGTTCATTTGGAGGAGACATCATTCTATCACTAGTAAAAGAAATAGTAGCAGTGTTGATTGCATTCCAGCAGTATCTACACATTTGTTCTTAGAATTCAATTAGCCAAGAGAGAGAGATAGTGGTGCCAGATTTTTTGGGTGAAGAGCCCCATGGTGCATTTGTCTGGATCTGTGCCACTCTCTGCCTACTTTCTCTCTGGCTGACAGTGATGGTGTTGACAGATGAAGTGTTGTGCGAGTTGCAGAGTTAGCTGTTCCAGGCTTGAATGACTCATTAGCTTTGTGACTGCAATTATGTCTAGATTTGAGCAAGAACGTGCGCTAGCATTTCAGATTAGCCATAGGATCAAAACGGAAGGATTAGCCACCTCCAGTTTACAGCCGTGTGCATGAGTGTGTCTGAGTGTGCGTGAGATGTAATTACTCTATGAAAGTTATTCACAGGTTCTCACATGTGAGGATTTAGAACTGAAGGCATCAGCTGATTGTTTTGAGATTAGACAGATTCTGTTTTGAAGAAGTGCATGAGGTTCACTGCCATCACATGAGAACCTCAGAACTTAGTTTCTAGTTTGCATTTTATAATGTCACACGTGTACAAATAGGAATGCTCTTAAATTACATAATAAAATACTGTTACAGAAATGTACATTACCATTACATTTTGTTATAAGGCTGATTTGCTTTGTATTTGTACTGTTTGGGAATGTATGCTCATGTGATGATATAGCAGCCGTGGCCTGGTGGTGATGATTGAAGTGCCCTTGAGCAAGGCACCTAACCCTCAACTGCTCCCTGGTCACTTTAGATAGGGCTGGCCACTTCGGGCACATGTTCTCACAGCCTAGTGTGTTCATTAGTGTGTGTGATTCACTGCACAGATGGGTTAAATATGGAAGTCAAATTCCGCAAATCTCACTCTGAAAAAGTTCAATCTAATCTAATCTATTCATATACTGTAGGGTACAGTTCATAAGGCTATATACTACCTCCATAAGCTTATATTATGTCATGTAGGCTACTTTTGTCAACTTTGGCAAACTGCCTTTTCTGACATACTAGTGCATATACAAAAATTAGAATATTGTGAAAAAGTTCATTTGTTTTCATAATTTAATCCAAAATGTAAACTGTCATATTTTACATTTCTTATAAATATAGTGACACATTTCAAGCCTTTTTGTTTTAATGTTGGTACTGTTTGAATAGCAATTTACTCAAACTCAAAAAAATTTTTTCTAATAATTTATATTCTGGATTTCTGATTTTCATGAGATATAAATCTAACAGGTCAACATTAAAACAAAAATACTTTGTCACTTTAAATGTAATTCATCAATTTATGTGCAATGAATATGAAATATATTACACTTTACCTTTTGAATTAGATTGTGAACATAAATTAAGTTTTTTAATTTTCATTTTTGCTGACGCACCAGTAGTTAATCGTTATAAAAGCTATTAACAATGTGATAACTATTGTGCATGTTAAATCAGATTTTCTTTATAAAATTCAAGAATCAAGTGGAATTTCATGATTTCAGTTCCAAATTATTTTCATTTAATTCATAATAGTTTTTCTCTCATCCTTTTTTACTTTGATACTTATTATGTGTTTGAACTGCAGTCATTTTCACTTTGTGATTTCTCTGATACCTGATCATAGATGTGGGTTTCAAGCCAGTCAATTGGATGTAGTGCAGAACGTCTCATCTTTGCTTGTCACTTTCTCACCTGCTTTGCTTTTGAAATCTTTGTTTAAGCTCCTTGTGTGGATTTTAAGGTTGTTGTTCTCTCCATAAAGCCATGTGGTGAAGGATCACATTGACTGTTTTTCTTGTGACACAGAATTACATTCTAAAAGTTCTCCATGTTCCTTACATTTTTTTTTCAGTGTGACAAACAACTGAGGAGTGTTTGTTCTGTTGCAAACAAAAGCATGAATCCTGTGCTATCTGATACTCTTTCTGATGTGACTTGAATCTTGAGTCATTGGGAGAAGCAGAGTTTGTGTCTGAATCTGTTCTCCAAGAAAACCAATTAAATTCACCTTCAGCCTCTACCAAGGTGTGCCAAACAGTAGAGTTACTGACGTACAGGTAGGATAATAAAATGAGATTGAGTCTTCATTTGAAGTGGAGTGAATTTCATTGACGTGGGGTGACTCATCATACTTGGGCTTGTTGTAAAGTTTTTTTTTGTTTGTTTTTTTTTTAATCTTTGTTTTGCTAGGGGAGAAAAACTTTTGCTGTATCATTTCTCCTGTGTGACAGTGGAAGGAAAGAACGAGGCAAGATAAGAACAGAGAAAGCACGCACTGCCCCTCTGTGTAATCTGAGCTACACTCGCTCTTTTCCATCCAGATTCTCTTGTATTTGATTTTCTCTATTTATTTTCTTTATTTATTCTTCAGAGTATTTCTTAACCCTTTAAAGTCAAGTGCATCATATTTTATACATGTTTTATGCTTTATATATGCATTTTAAGCCCTTTATTTTATCATTAGTGTAATATATGTATGTTATTACACACACAGTATATAAAGAAAGCTGATGTATAAAATCAGAAACATGTATTTTGCCCCTTGGGCGATTAGCTATGCTCCAGATGTTACATGTGGATTTCAAGTTTGAAATTACTTGAGGAAAAAATTTTGGGAACAAAATGTGTGTTCTGTATGTTTTTGTTTGTTTAAACAAAGTGTTGTTAACAGAGCTGTAACAGATACATTAAAAGGTGCAGCAGATACAGTACAATAGCAAAGCAGTATTGGCAAAGAGTTAAATGAAAGCATAAATGATGAAACATTCTGCTATATGTGAACATTTCTATTCACTGTAATGAGGAGCAACCGGGTAAATTTTTTATTTGATTAAAATGATGAAAAATGATTGAAGAAAATTATCCAGTATTAATTATGAAAACATTATATGAAAAACAGTATGAAGCTTTGGGATTAGCCGATCATTTGAAGTTAAAGTGAGTGAAGTGTTGTCAATCACTGAGAAGACAATCAGGTGTGAGTGGGTGCCCTCTTTTATTAAGAGAACAGTGATGTAGCAAAGTCTGATCTTCACAACGCCTGTTTGTAGAAGTGAATCACTGTACAAACAAAGCAGATTTCTGAGGATGTGAAGCGATCAGTTCATGGATTTCTCCAAGCCGACGTGCAGGACTGATCAGCAATTAATGGAAATGTTTAGTTATTGTAGCTGTTCAGTTACTTATAGACATTCACATACTTTTGCCACTCGTGTATTTAATTTTGGATCATTTTCCACAACAAAAATTACAAAAACTATTGATTTAGTTCTCTTTATCTTTTAGGACTTGTTTGACAATCTGATTAAATTTTAGGTGAAATGTATGCAGAAATATTGGAAATTAGAGGTTCACAAACTTTCAAGCACCTCTGTATAATGAGTGGTGCATTTATGAGACTTTGCAACTGTTAATATTGAGCTGTACATGCTCCAGATTCTCTATTACAGTCTGAAGGTAAATTACAGTGCTTACAGTTTCAGCAGGTGGGTTTTTTAAAAACTCTTATTAGATGTATACATTATGGCAGATGTGCTAACTGATAAGCAGGTACCAGTGGCTAGAGAAGACTGAGAGAGTGTGAAGGTGAAGGACAAAGTGTTCTATTTCTTTTGGACTGCAGAGCCATGCCTAAATCCCATTCACACCTCACTGTACTCATGCAGTCCCGTTAGACTGAAAGATGTGATGTAGAGTCATCATTCCTCTTTTCTCCCAGCACCCATTGAATGTTATTTTCTGCTATAGATTAGTTCTCGAATCACAGCAGTGTGTTAAGAATGTCAGCTGCTTTAACAAAAGGAGGGAATGATTAAAGATAGCACTGTCCATCATTCAGTTAGCTCTCCATTCATCACCACATCCCACCTGGATCCAGGATGGGTAACTCATTTAGACACATTAAATATCATTAGACCTGCCCACAAGGAGGTTTTTCCACTGCAGAACTTGTTATAAGATGTTAATGAGTGGCTGATCTTAATTTTTCTGTTTTTTTTTTTTGTTTTTTGTTTTTTTGCAGGACATGAATGATTTTGCTCCAGTCTTTATTCAGGCAGTTTATAAAGGAATGGTGGCTCCTAATGCTGTGAAGGGAACAGTTATAGCAACTGTGCTTGCAACTGACCAAGACCCTCCTGTAAGTAGCTACACTCGTCAACTGTAAAGGTGTTTGTTTGTTTGTTTGTTCTGTAGTACTGAGCACATATAGAAATAATACATACATACAAATAATAATGATTTTTTGGAGCCATAACAACAGTCTTTTACCTAAAGAATCCTAATCATAAATTACTTTGTGAGTGTGAAAAACCTTCCTATTATCAGCGCATCTCCAAAAAGTTAATGTTCATAATTTAATTCAAAAAGTTTTATTAAAAAATATTTATTAAAATGAGATTTTCAAGCATTTCATGCTTCTGTCTGTTGACAAGCTTCATGGAGAAGCTGATTTCCTTTTCCAGCAGGACATAAGACTGCCCACACTGCCAAACCTATTACTGACCATGATATTACTGTGCTTGAATGGCCAGTCAACTCATGATCTACAAATAAACATTTAAACAAGCGTGAAATATGTCATTTTATTTGTAATGGATATAAACATAATTTTTTAATTAAATAATGAACAACAATTAACTTTTTCAAAATATTATAATTGTTGATACATTACTGTATTAACTATTTAAACACTATTTAAACTTCCCACTGCCTTACTGAGCTCCAAAATAAAACAGTTTCTAAACAAAAGAATAAACGTGGCCTACAGCCAATAAAAACCCAAAAGTTAGAGCCCCAACCAATTATTGAGTGCATATACTGTACATTTATGTATTACAAATCATTTTTTGAATTAGTCTACATAAAATTAATTTTTTTTCGAGATACTGACTTTTGAGTTTTTGTTGGTTATAGGCCTTAATCTTTTTTTTTTTTTTTGGCATAGTGAGTGAAATACCAGTTCAGTTACATTTTTAAATGCAGTGCTTAAAAATTACTTCTCAGTAGAGCTCTGTAGCCCGCACAGAACACTTAAACGATACAGATAATGGCAATGAATTGCTAAGCCTACAGTGTTATTTCTTTAAAACCTCTTAGAAATAGTAATAATAATAATCATTTGGACATGTAAGTTTTAATGGAATTTCCATGCGATGTAAAAAAAAATCTTTACAATTCAATCTACCATATAAAAGTCATTTAGGAACCTTTAAATTCAAGAGTGTATGAGCATATTTGTTGACCTGTGGCACATTTGAATGTTCGGCTTTTCTGCATCAGTTACCTCCGTGCCTCTTCTACAATGTTATTTAATTTCATAACACACACTCCAAAAGCACCACTTAGCTATTGTGAAGCTTCAGCGAGACCCATTAGTGGACAACTGATTTGCATCTACATCATTCTAATTCTTTAATCCAAGCCATTAACGTAGTTTTAAGAGGGGTGTTTGTGAGAGACATGATAGAGTGTGAGAATAACACACTGCCAACTTCTTCTGCACACCTGCCCTGTGCAACCGCTGTCGTCACTCTGCCTGATTAGTGTGTTAGCCTGCGCGCGTGGCTAATCAGTTTGCTGATGCTGTGTCACTGCCTGCCTGCATCTTCATTTGATGGATGCGACCGAGCACTTTTCCGTGCAGTTTGTGGAGATAATCCTTTCTTTCTCAGTACCTGCAAGATGCTGGAATGAAATTACATGCTATGAGGGAAGGTTTTGACACTCTGCTGGCTGCAGAAGAGGGAAAAATCGCTGTTAACGCTGGGGAATGCAGCCACGCATTCTCTTGGTTTACTGCCAGAGAGAAGTACACAAAGCCACTGCTATAAAAAAGCACGATAAATATATACAGACAATGGTATTTGCCTCTTCAGAATTGTGTAACTGCACTAACTATATACAGAATACAGTAGTGTGAAAAAGTGTTTGGCTTCTTTCTGATTTTGTGTTTTTTTGCATGTTTGTCACACTTAAATGTTTCGGAACATCAAACCAATTTACATATAAGTCAAAGACAACACAAGTAAACACAGAATGCTATTTTTAATGAAGGTGTTTATTATTAAGGGTGAAAAAAATCCAAACCTACATGGCCCTGTGTGAAAAAGTGATTGCCCCCTAAACCTAATAGCTGGCCAGGCCACCCTTAGCAGCAACAACTGCAACCAAGTATTTGTGATAACTTGCAATAAGTCTTTTACAGCGTTGTGGAGGCTTTTAAGCCCACTCATCTTTGCAGAATTGTTGTAATTCAGCCACATTGGAGGGTTTTCGAGTATGACCGGCCTTTTTAAGGTCATGCTACAGCATCTCTATAGGATTCAGGTCAGGACTTTGACTAGGCCACTCCAAAGTCTTCATTTTGTTTTTCTTCAGCCATTCAGAGGTGGACTTGCCGGTGTGTTTTGGATAATTGTCCTGCTGCAGAACCCAAGTTCGTTTCAGCTTGAGGTCACGAACAGATGGTCGACATTCTCCTTCAGTATCTTTTGGTAGACAGCAGAATTCATAGTTCCATTTATCACAGCAAGTCTTTCAGGTCCTGATGCAGCAAAACAGCCCCAGACAATCATACTACCACCACCATATTTTCTGCTTGGTATAATGTTTTTTTCTGAAATGCAGTGTTTCTTTTATGCCAGATGTAATGGGACACACACCTTTCAAAGAGTTCAACTTTTGTCTCATTGGTCCACTGAATCCATCCATCCATCCATCCATTATCAACCGCTTTATCCGGGGCCGGGTCGCGGAGGTAGCAGTCTAAGCAGGGAAACCCAAACCTCCCTCT
>BRDA01013329.1:81982-100323 GCA_036984385.1 Crenuchus spilurus | reverse complement strand
CACATATATATATATATATATATATATATATATATATATATATATGCACTGCTAAAAAAATAAAGGGAACACTAAAATAACACATCCTAGATCTCAATGAATAAAAATATTCCCATTGAGAATCTTTATTTATTACATAGACCACTTGGAGGTCTGGATTTGGAATTATTCTCCACATCTCATACCACCCTCATGGAGTCTGTTTCTGACAGTTTGAGCAGAAACATGGATATCAGTGGCCTGCTGGAGGTCATTTTGCAGGGCTCTGGCACTGCTCCTCCTGTTTCTTCTTGCACAAAGGAGGAGATAGCGGTCCTGCTGCTGGGTTGTTGCCCTCCTATGGCCCCCTCCATGTCTCCTGGTGTACTGGCCTGTGTCCTGGTATCTGCTCCATGCTCTGGACACTGTGCTGACAGACACAGCAAACCTTCTTGTCACAGCTCGCATTGATATGCCATCCTGGATGAGCTGCACTACCTTATCAACTTCTGTGGGTTGTAGACATCGCCTCATGCTGCCTCTGTGGTGAGAAAACTGACAAAATGCAAAAGTGACCAAAACATCAGCCAGTAAGGATGAGAACAGAGAAAAGGCCTGTGGTCACCACCTGCAGAACCACTCCTGTATAGAGGTTGTCTTGCTAATTGCCTCTCATTTCTACCTGTTGTCTGTTCCATTTGCACAACAGCAGGTAAAATTGATTCACAATCACTGTTGCTTCCTAACTGGACAGGTTGGTTTCACAGAAGTGTGGTTGACTTAGAGTTACATTGTGTTTTTTAAGTGTTCCCTTTATGTTTTTGAGCAGTGTATATACTGTATTAGTTTTTTTACAAGTAAAATAGTGTCATAAAAAATGCCGTCAAGTCAAAACCACAAAACAAATTGTTTCTTGAAATGTGTATTTTGTTAAACCCAAAATAGTAACATTTGTCTATATATAGATACATGTAGGACACAAGTCCTTCTCTATATTTTGTATAAAAACATACTTGTTGTATGTAGAAGTGTGGATGTCGACCTTTCTAAGAAATCCTGGAAAAAGTTGACTTAATTACAATCATTAAACTGGGATGTGATTTTGCCAACACCTGTTTCTTCAAGTGCTGCAGTAATGGTAGACTGCACAATGCTAATGTTAGATATCTCATTATGGGATCATTCGGGACATCTCCAAACTGTCTAAAGGCTGGAGACGGTTACAGCATTGCAGGATAATATAATGGCACAGCCGTTTGGCCTACAATTACTATCCCCAAAGCAGGCTGTTTTGGTGGCAGCACTCTTTGACCAAGAATATGATCTTATAGCAAACAAAACCAAATCTGCCACCCTCACAGAGTTGTCAGAATCCTACTTTTGGCATTGTTTACTTCTCATAAGCTTCTGCATTATTCATAATGCCAACTTTTCATCTTAAATTCTACACAAGAGCAAATAAATGCAACTAAAAGCAAGCCACATAGGGAGATAGACCAGGTGTTAAACACAGAGACCGTGGAACCATCTGGCTTTTTTTTCTAAGCTTCCACTTTACAGTTCTTGGCTGTCAGAGGTGTGACGGTGATATGTTTCAGCCCCTTCATACTCCTAATGCCTGTTTATGTTTACCGCAGCATAAAGTGTAAAACATTTGTGGAGATGCAGCTGAAGCCAGACAAGAGAGAAGCTCCAGAGTTGGAGTTAGCAATGGAGCGAGATGTTACGCACTGACTAAAACAAGCCCTGGAGCATGCACTGCTCACTGAAACAACTATACAACATGACACAGGAAAAGGCCAGCCAAAGTCTGAGAGCATCAAACTCAACTGCCATACAGAAGAATAATATTGTTAACCTGTTACACACTCATGCTGGTGTTGCACTGTTGATTTGCTGTTGTTTTTGCACATATGGAGAAAAGTCTTCGATCATGCCTTGAGTCAATGTTAATGCATATGTTTTTGTAGGAGGATAACTTTGGAGGAGGATAAAAGTTTTCTTGAGAAACTTTTATGACAACTGTCTTGTAAATGATTCATTTCACTATGTAATTGGAGCCCTGAAGCTCCTCATGGTAGACATTTCAGCCAGAGCCCCATAAGGGCATTTTTCCCCAAGTTGGTAAGGTCAGTGTAGACTAACAGACTATTTTGCCTATTAAGTGATGCATAGCTTGCATCAACTCCACTCAACCTTTCATGACTTCAGCATTTACATTTATTTTATTTTAAAAAGAGTGAATATGTGAAAATATATTTTTATATATCTCCTGAATAGGTGAATGTAAAGCATTCAAGATATAAAACTGGATATTAAGAAACATATATTTATTCTGTTGATTCATTGGGAGACAAGAAAAATGCATGTACAGTACTTTTTCTGGGTGTATATTTAGTCTCTCGTACTGTTTTCACTTTCTGTGTTACATTGTTGGTGGGTCCTGATGTTCTAGCTACTTCACTAAGGTACTGTTTTAGTAAGAATGTTTATCTAAATAAATTGAAATATTTTATTATTGCCATTCCAATATTCCAGTTACAGGTAAAAATTACAATTGATGGCTGACTCCTTTGGTTAGACTCTTAATGACTACACCCCTATATCATTTTCACACTGCACTGTTTGTACCAACAAATTCCTTGCATGTACCAACATAGTTGGCCAATAAATCTGATTCTGATTCTGGATAAGTTGATCTAGATAAAATATTCATATCTAACACAAATGTAGTTCTGATTGAATTGTGTATAACTAATCAATGAACCCTCTTAAGGCTTTAGTGTTATTGCATTTTATATATGGGTTGTAGTATATTTTATAATGCTTAATACAGTAAAATTATTTGCTGCTGTACTGGCCACAGCTATTGTCCTCTTGCATTGAGAGTCTATATAAGTGTGTTTTTGTAAAAATCGCTTAATATATTCAACTGAAATTAAACATTAACTTAAGTGTGTTTTTCTGTTTATACAGAGGCTATTTTAAAAAAGAACGTTTGGCTTTTTATTGCAAAATGTACAAAATCAAAAATAAACTAAAATTACTTATTACCCAAAGAAATGGAAATGGTTGTTATACCTGTATAGGTCAAAATAATCACAGATATACCTGAATTTGCCTAACAGGTTACAAATTAGGCTCTATTTGCCTAATTGTTATAGTTTGGGGCTTATGAACCAGGTAATTTTTTCACTTTTTCTTCATAATTTTTACTTCTGTGTGTGTACAGAACAATGCATATAAGTACATATTTTGCAGTTTTTCACTAGCATACATGAATATTATTATCTGTCACAAGTGATCATTTCTTTTGTACATGTATTTATGTTAAACTATTGTTTTTGGCTGTAGGGAACAGCAGCCAGCAGGGTGCGGTACAGAGTGGACCATGAGCAGTCACCCTACAGCGGCAGCATATTTGATGTAGAAGAGACCTCCGGCAGGGTCATCACCAAAGTCAACCTGAATGAAGAGCCCAGTGCAGTCTTCAAAGTGAGTTTTTGGATAATGTCTACCTTTCACTTGCTGTTGTATCATGCATGCTACAGTCAAATTCATGTATGACATATTCATCACTGTTTATCGGAGTTGTATTTTTTTATGTTTTTCTTTTAAATGTGTAATGGTTTCTATACACTGATATTTGAAAAATGCAATGCTTAGTTGCCTGAGAGTGGTACATTTGTTTCTCTGCATACTTTTCAATGGTAAGGACCATCCCAAAGCAGAGCATGTTTGGGTGGTGAATTATTCTCAGTAGGACTGGGTGATATATTGAGTTTTTAAGAAATATCGATATATATTTTATACGTGATATAAGATGAGACATTATCGTTTATATTGATATAGTTTGTTGTGTTGTAATTACACTTGTAGATTCCACATTTTGCCTCTGCACAACTTCACACCGCCCCTCCTCTCTCCCTCACAAAAACTCCCCGCTCCCCCACTGCTTCACACGTGAGGCAGGTAGTGACATCACAGAGACAGAAAGACGTGAAAGAAGCGATCACAGAGCGGTTGTTAAGTAAAAAGAAAAACAATGGCTAAATTATTTGGAGATGTTTTGGATTCAGAGTGTCAGATGAGCAGCAGAGTAATGTATTCAAGTCCGGACAAAAGGTTAGAGCACTGCTAATCTTTTCCACCATTTACAACAGCGTCATAAAGAGCAGTAAGTGAAGTGTGTGAAACTATGAACTGCAGCACAGACCGTTAAGCTTTCCTCAAGCTCCGAAACAAACCACGTTACAAAATTTATACCTGTGATGTTCTTTATATGAGAAAAAGTGAGAAGTGGGGTGACGTTACTAAAACAGTGGCATGTCATATCGCTATAGACATGATCCATCTCATCTGTGGAACAAGACGGCTAAAAACCCTTGACTGAAGATACCAGTAATCTAGTCAGAATAGTTCTGTTAAATTATGAACAGGTTATGAGAAGTTCTGCCAAAATATACTGAAGTTAGAGAGTCTCGCCGACCATCTTGCCAAAGTGTCCAGCAGGACCTGCGAGCGTGTGACTGTTCATTTTATTTCCATTCAGTCTGTTTACATGTTCTGTTATTTGCACAAAGTACTAGATGTACAGGAGCACATACAGGAGGAAGCTCTTCAATAATGTTTACTTCACTGGAAGCGGACTTTTTAAAGAACAAGTCAGCCTTTAGCTACTTTTGCTCTGTATGTTTTCTGTTTACATGTTAATACCACAGCTGTGAGTCTTGTTATGGAGGAATAGAACCTTATTTTATTTGAGGAGTAGTATTATTTAATATATGCCAATAGTTTATTTTATTTTTGAGCAATTTCTCATGTACATCAATGGCTGAATGATAATTAAAGTGTCTGTGTGACATTTGGGACATGTAGCTTTGACTCAGAAGTGACCTTATTACCTTATGGGAAGAAAAAATATTGTGATATATATCGTATATTGATATTCAGCTAAAAATATCGAGATATTATTTTTGGTCCATATTGCCCAGCCCTAATTCTCAGTGTGGCAGTGATACTGACGTTGTGGTGTTGGCGCATTAGTGTGTGTTGTAATGGTATGAGTGAATCAGACACAGCTGAGGTTTTACTCACTGTTAGCTCATTGTTCACTCTATTAGACACACCTACCCTGTTGATCCTCATTGTAGATGTAAAGTCAGAGACAGCAATTCATCTGTTGATGCAGTTTGTGTTGGTCCTCTAGTCCTTCAGTGGTTGTCACAGGATGCTTTTAACTGTATACTTTTGGTTGGTGCCCACTTTTCACTCCAGTAGTAATACTGAAGTGTTTAAAAAACATCAGCAGCTCTGCTGTGTCTAATCTACTCATTCCAGTCCGACACACACTAACACACCACCACCACATCAGTGTCACTGCAGTGCTGAGAAGGAATCACCACCTGAATAATAACTGCTCTGTGGTGGTCCTAATCATTGAAGAACAGAGTGAAAGTATACAGAGAAATAGATGGACTATAGTCTGTAATTGTAGAACTACAAAGTGCACCTGTATGAGCAGTGAAGCTGATAAAATGGACAATGACTGTAAATATAAAGTATATACTGTATACACACACACACACACACACACACACACACACACACACACACACACACACACACACACACACACACACTCATCACTCGTATTATCCTCTGTTGTAGCTGGTAGTGATTGCCTATGATGATGGTGAGCCAGTGAAACAGAACAGTACTGTGGTGGAGATCACGGTCCTACAGCCCTCCAGAATCCCCATCTTCACTGAGGAGGAGTACCGGTAAGAACAACATGCTTCTGCCTTTCATTTCCTGCTTTGGTTTTAACTGGGAGTATTCTACATAAGATTTATATCTGAATTGCCACTTTTCACAGTATGAAGGAACTTTCTAGTAGTTAATGGTTTAAATTGTTTTAATGTGTTTTAAAGTGACTAATGGGACATATGATCTGCTATTGTTACAGAGGAAATAAATCAAATTTAGCTGCTTTTCAAATATATATATATATTTTTTTTATGTCTGAAGACAGCAGAAGTGTAAGATGATCAGTGACGTAATTGAAAGAGAGTTTGAGGCACCAAAAGCCAGACAAAGAGCCTGCACTCTGCAGTAAATGTTGACAAAGATGTGAGAGCCTTTGTAATGTTCATAATGTATACAGCAGAATTTTATAGCACTCCCTTCATAATTTCAGTCAGCTGGCAGTTTGAAATAAAATGTTTGTAGCGCTCTTGCTGCTGAATGTTTATGTGTTCATGCTACAGCTCTTGTATGAGCATAAAAGTGCAACCGAGGCTGACCCAGATTCAGCATTGTTTATGCTGTGTGATGATTTGGGATGCTGAATGTTTGAGATTCATAGCTGTTGTGTTTGTAATGGCCTTTCATTACTAATCTTTTACTGTATGAACTCTTTTAACAAGAATTGTTAAAATAAAGAATTGACATTGAGTGAAATTCTTGCTGTTTGTTAAGTTTATATAAGTTGTGTAGTGTTAGTTCAGCTTTAATCCACTCTAGTTTAACATATATACCAACTGTACTCAATGTTCTCAATACATGCTGCAGTTAATTCAACATGTAACCTTCGCATATTTGCTTAAGTGAATTGTTTTTAGTAAGTCTTTCAGTAATGTTACATGAGGACAAATTAACAACATATTTCTACACTTGCTGTAATCTAGATGCTGTTTCAGGACTTTAGAAATTATTTTAAAAAAATTTAACTCAGCATTGGATAGCTGTTCATTGTGGTTCATAATTTGGTTTAAAAAATAAAACTCATTTTATATTCATTACATGCAAAGTGACTTTCGGAGTTTGAGTAAATTACTTTTCAATCAGAATCAATATTATAAAAAGGCATGAAATATAAATATATAAATTGAAAACAAATAAAAATATATGACTGTTTACCTTTTTGAGTTACATTATGAACACAAAATACTTTTTATAATTTTTGCAGATGCACTAGTCTGTTCATAGTATACCTCATAGTCATAACAATAGTGAGTATTTAAACTGTTAAATGTATTACTGGGAGAGATATTTAGAGCAGTTGAAATAGCAAAGATAAGTCAAAGTGATGATCACAGCTTGCATTCAAAGGGAAAATAGCAGGAATTCATTTAAAATTGTATTTCACTCCTCATTTCCCTTCGGCTGTGCAGATATTGATTATTTTTACCACTGAACCTGAAACATTTCCACACTGAATCTAAGATTTCTTCATTACCTCATCTTGAAGAGATTCTTTCCATTTCGTCTTCGGAATAATTCAGCAGATGATTTTTCAGGCACACTCCGAATGCCAGTGTGCTTAATGAGCACTCTTTATGAATATGCAAATAGAAGTGCTGACACTAACTGAGAGAGGGCATTCTGAAGCATTCTATTGTTTCCAGGGAAAGCTGAGGGGGCAGGCCTGCAGTTTATGAAGCTTCTCTTTTAGCTGCTTTAAATATTAAATGTGTTTGACTTCCGGGCGTATCAAGAGCAGCTTGCATGGACTGTGTGGTGGGTCAGCGTTTTAGGGCAAGTGAGCAGCGCGTTTGCAGTATTGATTGTAATAAAGGTGCTGGAGGTCACAAGACATTACTGATTTTGATTAGCTCCACGGCCTCGCTGCCTGCTCCAGTAATAGCTTTCTTCTGTGATAAAGACATCATGCTGTATCAAAGTAGAGCCCTTGACCCAAATGAGAAATGACTTTGTTCGTGCTGTTTGATTTTCCCTTTAGCCTGCGAGCATGTTTTGTCTGCTAATGTTAATCACCTCCGAGCTTTAATTTGTTATTAATATGAACATGATTTTGATCTTCCATGCAGCCCTTAATCTGTTTACTTATGGTTTGCCTTTATTGCCGTGCTGTGTAAGATGTGATAAGGTAAATGTAATGCTGTCCACTGCTTCTCTCTTTAACGGTTATTTTAAATCATTTCTCTGATGTAGCTTCTTGCTGTGATAAGGAGACTTTGAGAAGTTTTATAAAAGCTATGGTGAAATCCACTTCTGTGCTTCGTTGTGTTTTAGGTGCTTTATTTGTAAATTAACGGAAGTTCACACTCTTTCAAGCACATATTTTTAAACTTGGGTTTCTCTTCACTTGTGTAAGATTTCTTGGGAGGGGAACAATGTATATTTCTTATTTTTGAAGGCTTTGCCTTGGCAAAACTACACAGATGGCAGTTGGGGCCTAAATGTCAGGGAAGTAGGCTTAGGACTGGAAGTTTGCTGGTTTGATTGCTGGTTGGAGTGAGCAATGAACCTAACTCCCAACTGATGGTGGAGTTACTCATCATTCCAAGCATGTGTGTGCTCTCCACCCACTAGTGTGTGTAGTTACTAATGTATGTATGTGTATGTTAACTTTACAACTGGGATAAAGGTGGAGATCTGTGGTGGAAAAGTTGGTTAATATTTTCATTGTTGTCTGTGGAGCACACGTCACAAACCAAAGCACTCATCTAGCCTATGAATCACAGTTTGCTATTTTTACTTGGATTTTGTTTTACAAATGTGTTCTAGCTTTTACATTTATAATTGTATTTAACGCCCTGAGTGGCTCAGCGGGCAAAGACGCTACCACTATGACCTGAGGATCGCGAGTTCGAATCCCGGTCATGCTGTTTGCCATCAACAGCCGGGGCCCAAGATACCAAAAATTGGCAGTGCTCTCTCTGGGCGGGTAGATGGTGCTCTCACTCTCCCTGTCACTCTCACATTGCAATGTGAAAACTGTTAAATGTATTACTGGGAGAGATATTTGGCTCAGGCGTCTACTGATTGGTCCAATCGGAGCTGGAGACCCTGTGTGCCTTCCTCCGAGCGCATTGGGCTCTCCAGTGACGGTGTATCAGCGGTGGTTCGAAAAGAGGCGGTGGCTGCATCACACGCAGTGGAGGAGGCTTGTGCTTGCCTGCACCCTCCTAGAGTCAGGGACAGTGCAAAGTGATGGGGAGAGGCCTAACAGAGGGGATGGGCTAATTGGCTACCACTACATTGGGAAGGGGATACAAAAATTGGCAAAAACCTAGAAATAAATGATAAAAAAATACATTTATAATTGTATTTAACCATTTCAGAAGGTTTATTGACTTGAAGGTTTGTGTGAATTGGCCAAGAATGGAAGCAGTTGTGTTGAATTAGGGTGCTAAAGGAATGGTTTGCTGTGTTTTAATCCAGATGTAGTCAATTGGTAAAAACATGTTTAGAGGCCACATTTTTATTTTTTTCTTTTCTTTAGTTTAGAGCTTGAGCTGGAAGACTTACATTGCTAACAAACATTAGATCTCAAAAGCCAGCTCAAGTAGCCAAAATTATTTTTGGCAGAATGCATCACTAAAACATTTCTCAGATCACATCCAGATCTTAATTGATGCCTCACTGATTGCTTAATGTGATTAAGTACACAGTAATTTATTGTTGTGACATTTAAAAAATAAACTTCCTGCTACAAGCTGGGCTCAGGTTTCTCCTCATATATGATGTTCATCATAACTGAAGCTCATTGTAGAATAACACCTCCTACTCTTCAGGTGTTGCATTTATACAGGTACGTACATTTGCTGTGTTGTTGTTGGTGGTGTGTGTGTGTGTGCGTGTGTGTGCGTGTGTGTGCGCGCATGTGTGTGTGTGTGTGTGTGTGTGTGTGTGTGTGTGTGTGTGTGTGTGTGTGTGTGTGTGTGTGTGTGCGTGTGTGATCTTCAGTACTTCAGTAGTCCCTAGGTGTGGTATGAGTGACTTAAAAGATGTTTTGGTGATACTTTTGTTTAAGTAAACTAGACTATTTGGCTGACCAAAATCATTGTACCTCTTGTTGTTTTCCTGTTCAAGTCAATAATGAAAAGTAGGTCCTGGCTAATATGAAAGTGTTCTGACTGAGTCAGATCCTGATATATAGAACTGGACAATTCTACTAACTGATAATGACTGATATACTTTATTATGGTCAAAAATGAATATGAGCAAATGGAAAAAACATCTTACTGACTGACATGATCGACACTTCATACATCTTTCAGATTTCTTAAACTCAGACAGCAGAAACTCCTAAGTCTTACAAGAAATCACTTAGATGCAGTGCTTCCCAAAATTCTTAATAGGTAAATTCACATTTATATGCCACATATCAGACACTCTTATCCTGAGTCATAATTTTAGTAATGTACGTGTTTTGTTGGTGAACATAACGTTAAGAGTCTAGCACAAGGACTCTTACTGGTATAGTGGGGTGTACTTGTCTTGGCTGGGGATTGAACCCCAGTCTACCATGTGGAAGGCAGCATACAGTACCAGTCAAAAGTGTGGACACACATTCTTGTTCAGTGTTGTTTTACATAGTAAATTAATGCTGAAGTCACCCAGACTATGAAGGAACACAAAGAATCATGTAGTAAACTATATACATGTTAAACAAACTAACATTTCTTTTAGATTTTAGATTCTTCAAACAGACACACAACTGATGGTCTCAGACACATTAAGAGGCAAGAAATGCAAGTCATGAACTCTTGACAAGACACAGGTGTTAACTGAAAGCCATTCCAGGTGACTACCTCATAAAGCTCATTGAGAAAATGCCAGGAAAGCTGAAATCTAAGAAAGAGGTGCCTACTTTAAAGAATGTAAAATATAAACATATTCTGGTTTGTTTAACACTTGTTTGTTTACTAAATAATTACATATGTATTTACTCATAGTTTGTATGTATTTACTATTCATCTACAATATAGACCATTTTTAAATAATGAAAAACCACTGAATGTCCAAAACCTTTGATGGTTTCTATACCTACTATACAACTTTGCCAAACACTATAGGATTATAGTTCTGGTGGTTTCTGTTATTTAGTTGATATTATTTTAAAATATTAAATAGTAAAAAAATGTATGCACAAGTTTTTTTTTATATATATATATATATATATATATATATATATATGATTTGTATTATAAAATTTGTAATATTATCCTTATGCTATAAGCCCTATATGCTCACAAGAGACTGTTGCAGTTTGAAACAAAACACTTTTATCTGTGCTTTTGACAGAATTTATGCCTATACCATTTCATTACCGAGATGTCAATCGGCCAACATTATCAGCCAACCACTGTATCTCTGTAATTTAGGCCTGATCATCCAGCTCAACATATTGGCTAAATCCCATTGAAGAGTAAAGATATCAGTTACAAAAATGATGGCCATTCTAGCTAATGAAAATCCTCCAACTTCAATTACATCACACTATAGAGCTTTCTAATTAACAGCTCTCAATTAACTCATGATAACTGTAATTCAGTATTGACCATAGGACATTTTGCACAATGAAAGGGTGCTATATGCATAATTTCATGCTGACTGTGCCATTCTGTAATTAAGCCTTTTTAATAGGGGAAATGTTTAATGATTGGACATAAATGATTCCATGTTAATTATGTCAATGTTCCAATTAATAAAAGCTGTTCATTATGCCTCAAATGAACTTCTGAGGACTTCAGCGCTGAAGTTAATGAAAGCAGAAGTGTTGCTGTGCTTTATGCTGACTCTTTTCTTTTAGATGCAAGCCTGCATAGCCACATGTTTTATTACAGAAGATAAAAGAGATTAACCTCTATTTTAAAATAGGTAGGCATATAATAATAGCACTATTTCTGTTTTTATTAAAACATCTGATATGTCTTTAGTCTCCTTGATTAAACTTTACAGTTTTTTTATATTTCTGTGACATTTTTAACTGCAGAGAACATTCACTTGCTTCATTTATGCAGCTGCTCCTCAGTAGGCAAGTCACACTAAAGATCTTATGTTCAAGATGATGATGATGATGCTCACTCATGGCAACAGTTTCCATAGTGACTGTAATTCAAAGGGCAGAGCTCTCTCTAATTTAGGCATGTTACACTCTACTGTATATGTGAGGGGTGATGATGATACTGACACTTCCTTTTTAACAAGGATGAAGGAGTACATAAAAGCTTAAACCAGGAGCTACACTGAGCAGACACTGTCTTTCGTCAGGCCACTAAAATGATAACATTAGCATAGCAAACTATACAGCAATCAGGCGTTCATTTAGACACATCTGCAAACAAGCTGCCCGTATTTATCAATAATTGGCAAATTAGCTACACAGAGTAAACAGTGTAGAATGTGTATATACAATAAGCAATTATAGCACAGCGCTACTTGGTTTGGCCTGAACATCTATCTAACAGGGCTGGGTAAACAAATGTTGCCAGAAGTGGAATTGCTGTCAGGGGCATTGATAGAGTAGACCAAATTAATTAATTGCAGTCTCACTATCTCATCTCCTGTAGGCTATTTGCTGTATACCACTTATGAGCTAGCTAATTCCCATGAATACTAATGTGCGATTTATGGCAAAATAGTGCATTCTAACTTTCTAGCAGTTTTGACTAGAAATGCCATTTTAAAATTTGTTATATTCTAAAACACTATTTATGGTTTAAAATAATGTGAATTATGCATACTTTGCCAGTGCACTCAATGCTAATTCTGCCTTGAAGTACAGTTAAGGATTTTTCTCCCTTCAGTAGAGTGCAATATAATTTCCAGCTTTTGAAACATGGAACCGTCTCCTGTGTATTAGGGTTATAGATACTCTTGGGTGTCTATTAGTGTCAGTGCAATTTGATTTGGAGATATGCCTGTCTCTAAACATTTATAAATCTCCACTACTTGCGGGTGATGTTTACTCAGTGCTCTTCAATGGCTCGTGTGTGTTCTGGACTGAAAGAGATTAGTGTTTGGAACTTCTTCCATAGCCCTACTTCAAAGGACTGTCCCTTATAATATTACAGCTAATATATCAGGCATGAAGGTCTTGATATGACATGTCATTCAGCACAATATTTTGAGATATTAAGGAATAAGCAGACAATAAAATGTATGAAACAGAATGATACCAAATTTGGTTGTTTGGATCAAGCAGATTTTACATCCCCAGTTCCAAAAAAGTTTGGATGCTGTGTAAAATATAAACAAATGGAAATAAAATCAGAAAGCAATGATTTACACATCTCATAGACCCATATTTTATTCACAATAGAACATAGAACACATCAGATATACACATTTTTGATGGCAGCCACACATCCCAGAAAAGTTGGGACAGGACTATGTCTAGATTTGTGTAACTGGAAATCAGCTGGAAAATGAGGAGACCAGTTGTTGAAGTTTTCAGAGAGGAATGTTGTCTTTTCTAATGTAGTATCTAACTGCTCAACAGTCCTGTGTCTTCTATGCCAGATTTTTTTTTCATGATGTGCCAAATGTTTTTTACAGGCCGGCCAGTTCAGCATCCAGACTATTATTCTGTAAAGCTATGCTGTTGTGATGGATGCAGTATGTGATTTAGAATTGTCTTGCTGAAATATGCAAGGCCTCCTTGAAAGAGATCATGTCTGAATTGGAGCATACAGTATGTTGTTCTAAAACCACTATGTACTGTTCCACATTGATAGTATCCTTCCACATGTGTAAACTGCCCACACCATGGGCACTAATGCAACCCCATGTTATCAGAGAAGTAAGAATTTGAACTGTGCACTATCAGCCTTGACTAATGCACACAGGGATTTTTCCAGATCCTCTGAATCTTGTTGTTATGCACTGTAGATGGTGGGGGTATTTAAAGGAAATTTTATGTTGAAGAACAATTTTCTGAAATTGTTTTACAATTTTTAGATGTAGGTTATTGCTAATTGATTAACCTCTACCCATTTTTGCTTCTGAGAGACTCCACCTCTCTAAAATGCATTTTTATACCCTGTTATGTGGCTTAGTTGCAAATTGCTCCTCCAGCTGTTTCTTATTAGTACCACTTACTTTTCAAGCCTTTTGAGATGCATTGCTTCCATCAAGTTCTAAATGAGTTAATATTTTGCATGAAGTGGTAAAATGTATTACTTTCAACATCTGATATGTGTTCTATGTTCAATTGTGAATACAATATGTGCCTGTGAGGCTTGTATTTGATATATTTTGTACATCAACTAACACTAGAATGCTAGACTAATGCTAGAAGACACACACACACACACACACACACACACACACACACAACATAAGGTTTTTTAGCATTATACTGTCATGATGAATTAACTTAATGCAATGATGTGGAGGTGCCAACATCTAATATTTTATTCAGAATAGAACACAAATCATCCCACAAAAGACCACTGTGCAGGACTTGTATATGTCATTCCCAATTGACACTGTTTTGGCTGCAAAAGGAGGCCCTACACCATACTAATAAATTATTGTGGTCTAAAACCAGGTGTTTCAGTTTTATTGTCCAACTCCTGTATGTATGTACAGTGAGGAAAATAAGTATTTGAACACCCTGCAAATTTGCAAGTTCTTCCACTTAGAAATCATGGAGGGGTCTGAAATTTTCATCTTAGGTGCATGTCCACTGTGAGAGACATAATCTAAAAGAATAAATCCAGAAATCACAATGTATGATTTTTTTAATAATTTGTGTGTGTGTTACTGCTGCACACCTGTGAAAATCAATGTTAATATTTGGTACAGTAGCCTTTACAGAGGTCAAACGTTTCCTGTAGTGTTTCACCAGGTTTGCACACACTGCAGCAGGGATTGTGGCCCATTCCTCCACACAGATCTTCTTCAGATCAGCCAGATTTCTGGGCTGTACCTGAGCTCCCTCCAAAAATGTTCTATAGGGTTTAGGTCTGGAAACTGGCTAGGTCACTCCAGAACCTTGATATGCTTCTTATGGAGCCACTCCTTGGTTATCCTGGCTGTGTGCTTTGGGTCATTGTCATGTTGGAAGACCCAGCCACGACACATCTTCAATGCTCTAACTGAGGGAAGGAGGTTGTTCCACAGAATCTCGCAATACATGGCCCCGGTCATCCTCTCCTTAATAGAGTGCAGTCGTCCTGTCCCATGTGCAGTAAAACACCCCCAAAACATGATGCTTCCACCCCCATGCTTCACAGTAGGGATGGTATTTTTGGGATGGTACTCATCATTCTTCGTCCTCCAAACACGGCGAGTGGAATTAAGACCAAAAAGTTCTATTTTGGTCTCATCTGACCACAGCACTTTCTCCCATGACTTCTCTGGATCATCCAAATGGTCATGGGCAAACTTAAGATGGGCCTGGACGTGTGCTGATTTAAGCATGGCAACCTTCCTTGCCATGCATGACTTTAAACCATGACGTCTTAGTGTATTAGCCACAGTAACCTTGGAAACAGTGGTGCCAGCTCTTTTCAGGTCATTGAGCAGCTCCTCCCGTGTAGTTCTGGGCTGATTCCTCACCTTTCTTAGGATCACTGATACACCACGAGGTGAGATCTTGCATGGAGCCCCAGTCAGAGGGAGATTGACAGTCATGTTTAGCTTCTTCCATTTTCTAATAATTGCTCCAACAGTTTATCTTTTTTCACCAAGCTGCTTGACAATTGCCCCGTAGCCCTTTTCAGCCTTGAGAAGGTTTACAATCTTGTATCTGGTGTCTTTGAACATCTGTTTAATCTTAACCATGTTAGTAGTTGGGAGTCTTACTGACTGTGTGGGGTGGGCAGGTGTCTTTATGCAGCTAATGACCTCAGAGAGGTGCTTCTAATTTAGAATAATAAGTGGAGTGGAGGTGGACTTTTTAGAGGCGGACTAACAGGTCTTTGAGGGCCAGAATGTTTGCTGATTGTCAGATGTTCAAATACTTATTTGCAGCAGTAACACACAAATAAATTATTAAAAAATCATACATTGTGATTTCTGGATGTTTTCTTTTAGATTATGTCTCTCACAGTGGACATGCACCTAAGATGAAAATTTCAGACCCCTCAAATACTTATTTTCTTCACTGTATGTATGTATGACTATGTGTGTGTGTGCATGTATGTATGTATGTATATGTATGTATGTTTGCAAATTTTGGCATTGCGGGTTTAATAAAGGATTATCTTATTTTATGTACTGTATATACTTTCTTCTACTGTCTTTGTTTTAATCTTTGTGCTTCAAGTCTTGTTGAAATATTCCTTTCCTGCCAAGCATATTGAGACTGAGAATATTTTTTCTCCTTTTTGAGAAGCATTTATTTATCCTTGCCAAACATGCTGAACCACATTTGATCCATATCCAGTTTATTTACATTCAACTGACCAGAGTATTTGCGGCGAATATTCATCAAGCTCTTTTTCATATTCATTGGCAGACCTTGGTCTTACAGTTTTTTGCCCTTTTGTTAGTAATGGTTTTCTTCCATAGATATTGACTTCATGCAGCATTTAGTACACTGTCTTAGCACTTGCTGTCATTTTCTGATGTTAAGTTTTGAGCAAAGTTTTGTGCAAAGCTAGAAGCATGAAGCTTGCAGTTTTTCAGTCCAAGATTACCTTTACTGAAAAGGTCTAACAGAGTGTTTGTAGTTCATTTTAAATGGAAGAAGCAACAAACTCAAATTCAGAGTCAGCATGGTCAGTTGTAACATTGTTATAACAACATATAGTCAATTTTTTTTCAAATTAAATTAAATGAAGATAATTTAATTTGGTGGGAATTTATTCATTGTATATGTTAGTATATTGAACATATTGTTTTGTTATTGACATCAAAAGAAAAAAAAACACTGAAAGTGCAATATATCTATCTGTCTATCTATCTATTTATCTATTTATCTATAACACACATACATGTATATGAACTCAATCAAACAAAATGGTAAAAAAATGTGTCGGAGTGTTTGTGGATATATACTGTCATTCAAGCAAAGGAGATTTCAGAAGAAGAGTTGTTGATACTCACCAGGATGGGAAATGTTATAAAACCATCTCTAAAGACTCCACCAGTCTGCTGTCAGACAGACTGCACTTTTCAGCACCCCCTCTAAGAACTCTAAAAAGACTGGGTATTCTGAACTGCTGTTCAGTGCATAAGCACAAACAACAGTCAGAATATGTCCCCCAACTTGAAGGCATATGGAAGCTACCCTCTCATCCACTGGGGAAAAACCCCACACACAGGCACCAGCTGGGCCGCTATGAACAAGACTACTCCTGCCCAACACCTCTCACCTTGGGCAACTTCAGAGTGGAAAACTGTCCAGTCCCTCTCAAGGAGATTCCAGAGCCTGAGCTGTGCATTGAGGTGAGCCTGACTATATCTAGCTGGTATCTCTCAACCTCATGCACCTTACAACTCAAGCTCCTTTCCCACCAGAGAGGTTGCATTCCATGTCCCAAAAGCTGAGAATTGGAACGCCAAGGCCTTTGCTTTAGGTTGCCACCCAAATTACACAGCACCTGACCACCATTACTGCCTCCCTCACAGGTGGTGAGCCCATGTGGAAGTTGACCCATGTAGGGTTGAACCTGGCTGGCCCCCATGGGTAGAAGTCCGGCAAGCAAGTGCTTGCCAGTGAGCCCCTCCCCCAGGCCTGGCTCTAAGGTAACCCTATTCTGGGTGAGGGAAGTGGGGTCTTGTTCTTTTTATTTTTCATGGTGGACTTTTTGGATCACATTTTGTCTGACCTATCACCAAGGACTGATTTGTCATGGGAGACCCTACCAGGGGCTATTCCCCCGGACAACATAGCTTCTAGGATCATGCGAGCACACAAATCCCTCCACCACAATAAGGTAGCATTCCAAGGAGGGGTACCAACAAATTTTAAATGAAAATGTTAGGACATCTGTTTGTGAGCTGAACCTGAAGAGAATGTGGATCTTGCAGTAAGACAGTGACCATAAACACACCAGTGATTCCAGGAAATAATGGCTAAAGATTTTTTTTTTATGTCCAAGTCACAGTCTTGACTTTAATCCAATAGAAATGCTGTGGAAGGACAAAAATATAAACTTTTTACACATAATAGTAACAGTAATCATCAAAACAGTAAGAATAATAATCTAGTCTTCTGTTTACAAATACAAATCTCATATTGAATTAAAGACTTGCTTTTGGAAGAAAGTCATGGTGTGTTTAAATGAACTAGTGTGTAAAGAACAAAATGTCAGAAGTCAGTTTTATGGTGCGAATGTCATGGTGCAGTTATTTTCATCATTATTAACACGGAATTCTAAACTGCAATAATCCCGCTTCCCAGCAGCAGACAGAGGGTAAATGCCTATCTCATGTGTTTGGTGAGGGCAGCTCAGTGATGTGTGAGTGGTGTTTAATGACTTGTTAACACATTGTTCCAACTCGTCATCATTCTTGTGTGTTTGCCTGGACCTGGGGGCAGCACCAGTGAAGCCTGGAGACAGACAATATAACTACTGTGCATCCACCATCCCTCATTACCGTTTTATACTCTCCAAACTGTGCATCTTTTAAGCTTTTTTTTTTTTTTTTTTTTT
>BRDA01013329.1:63846-81972 GCA_036984385.1 Crenuchus spilurus | reverse complement strand
GTCACTGAGTTTACCAAGGACACCGTAAAATTCCAAGTCCATCCATCCACCCATCCATCTTCTAAACACATAATTTACAGACAATTTAAGACAAAAACTAGAGTCTTATACTTTTGAAATACCTCACAGCAAGAAAGCAGAACCTTAAAATGCCACAGGAACCATTTGAGTCACTGTTAGCTTTTTCAAGTCTAAATGTACGCAATTAATTTAATGTCCTACCTAATAATAAGCGTTCCTTTAGGCCACACTTTCAATACACTGCTGAATGATTAATGCCATTCAGCGTCAGCAGAAAAGCGGAAGCCCTCACACATGCGCACACAGTCCAGCGACTTTATGCAGTTTCCTGAAGTGCATCCTCACTTCTGCTCTCCTTTCCTCCCCATCTTCTGCCCTCATCTTTCATAGTAATGCACTTTAAAACAGGAACCATAATTTATTACAAACTAAATAATCCCTTCTAATACACATATAACTGAATATGCCATTTCGTTTCGCACTGTTTCAAGTTTAATCAAATTTAATTACTCATATACAAAAATGAACCAAAACATTAAGACTAGTATACTAATCTGTAATATGCTGCTGATCCTCCACATGCCAGCTCTGACCTATTGAGGCAAAGATGCTACAGCATGTCTGAAGGGATTCTGTGATTTTTGGCATCAAGACGTTAACAGTAGAAACTTTTAAGTTCTGTGAGTTTAAGTCAGCACATTTCACAGATGCTCAGTTGGATTGAGATCTGGGGAATTTGGAGGCCATTGTTGGTAGATACTTATCACTGCTGACACCACTGCTGTGCACAAGATGTTCCATCTTGCCATTATGATTTGGACCAGTTCACACCTGCCTATTTCTCAGGCATCCAACACTTCAACTACATAAACTGGCAGTTCTCTTACTGTCTGATATATCCTAGACTTCCACATGTGCTGCTGAGCTGAACTGATAAAGAATCAGTAATAATTAGACCAAACCATGTCATTTTATAAGATCACCAAGCACCAGGGCTTACATTATATCTGTTAGACTTTATGTCCAAATGTTTGTAGACACCCTTACTAATGAATGCATCCACCTGCCTTAAGTTGCACCCATTGTTGACACAGATGTACAAATGCACACACACAGCTTGTCTAGTCCCTGTAGAGAAGTACTGGCAGTAGACTAGGACTCTCTGGACAGATAATCATAAACCTACTGGCACCATGTCTAATGCCAGGCTAGAGAGGTTTTAAAGTTCCCAGAACTGAGTTGTGGAGTTGTATTCTCTGGAATGATGGTGCTCCATCAAGTACTTTGGGGATGAGGCATGGTGGTGATCATCCAACATCCTGACCTCACACTTGTTGCCAAATCAAATCATAGCAATACTCCAAAATCTAATAGAAAGCCTTCCCATAGAGTGTATAGATCATATAACAGTATCACTTCACAGGTTCACTAACAGTAAAAAGTCATTTTTGCAAAGTTACTTATGTATAAATTAACTGTTTTGTTTGGACTTCAGTTACTTGAAATGTGTAAACTCTCCATCTTACCGTTTTAAGAAAGCATGTATGTCCACGTCTATCTGCCCATGTGCTTAGTGATGATAGTGAGGAAGTTGTTTAAGGGGAGGAGTCTGGACCTGGAAGTGGAGAATGTCAATATTGGAAAGAGCACTGTTAATTAAGCTTATTCAGGACTCACATTGAAACATTCAGGACTTAAGATCCAAGGCCCACCACCAATGATGCTCTTGATTAGTTCCTAATTGTCAAACAGCAGGAAAAAAAGTCTTAAACAATATCTCTTCAGTCTGAATATTGACCCATTTTCTTGGCTGAAGAGTATATCTTTTGGACCCTGCTTAAAGGTATAATTTGAATTCATGACAGTATATGGATTTATAGTTTTAGTTATAACAGTTTGAACAGCTTAAGGGCAGCCTAAATACATTTTCCAGAAAGGTATGTGACTATATGTGTGTGCACTGTCTGGGGAGAGATAGAAAAGAGTGTCTTAGGTAATTGTGTGTGAGACAGAGCTGCTGGCTATATGGCTCTGTGCTGAGCAACTCGAAGAGACTGGCATTCTGTGTGTATGCATATGTGTGTGTGTGGGCACTTGCCTGGCTGCCATGGCCACAGGGCACAGTATGATGGACTCTGGCACTGATGTACAGTACTGTGAGGTCTGCTCGCTGGACTTAGCTGTCAGTCCGAAACAGGAATATTATACAGATTTTGAGGGTTCGCCATGTCTTCCACCATGACATGACATATTTCTACACATTTTTTATGATGAGTTGAGGATGGACATGTAAAATTTCTGGGCTGAAAAGCATAATTCTATCCCCTGTTCAGTCATTCTGAATGAGTTAAAAAGAATGAAAATTGCTGCATGTTTCAGTGCATACATTAAGAAAATTAGATGCTAAATTATCAGCTTCAAATCCAATATTGAAGCCTAAAAAGATGATGTTCCTTATGCATTTATATCCACTGACAGTATATTGAACAACCCTAGGCCTAAACTTTATTTATAAATACACTACTGTTCAGAAGTTTGGAATCTTATTACAAAATGACAATACAAAAACTATTATAAAGTGTAGTTTTAAATGGCAAATTTTTTATACCAAAACTGTAAAATTATTAGGACAATCATTTGGTGGGGAAAAAAATCCCACATTAAGAATGCATGCCCATGCATCTTTTGAATGAAATCATGTGTGCCCCAATTATTCGCACCTCCTTTTATCATCAAGACAGCACTTAATATTCTCCTATAACTCTTCACAAGATGGGAGAGTACAGAAAGAGGGATCTTCGACCATTCCTCTTTGCACAACCTCTCTAAATTGTGCAGAGTCCTGGGTCTTCTCCTATGCACTCTCCTCTTCAGCTCATCACACAGGTTTTCTGTTGGATTGAGGTCTGGGGACTGAGATGGCCATGAGAGGAGCTTGATTTTGTGCTTTGTGAACCATTTTTGAGTAGATTTGGCCACATGTTTAAGGTCATTATCTTGCTGAAAGACCTAGTGATGACTCATCTTCAGCTTTTGGGCAGAGGCCACCAGATTCTGATTCAGATGTCCTGATATTTAAAAAAGTTAATGATCCCATGTATCCTTACAAGGTTCCCAGGTCCTTTGGAGGAGGAACAGGCCCAGAGCATCACTGATCCTCCCCCATACTTAACAGTGGGCATGAGGTGTTTTTCTGCATACTCATCCTTGGTGTTACACCAGACCCACTTAGAGTGTTTGTTGCCAAAAAGCACCATCTTAATCTCATCTGACCAAAACACACAGTCCCAGTTAAAATCTCAGTACCGCTTGGCAAACTCCATCCGTTTACGCTTATGAGTATAACTCAGAAAAGGCTTTCTCCGTGCATGCCTCTCAAACAGCTTGTTGGTATGTAGATAGCACCTGATGTTTGTTTGGGAGACCTCGTGACCCCAAAATATTACCATTTGATGCAATTACATTTACATTATATTTGAGGCATTTAGCAGACACTTTTATCCAAAGCGACGTATAATTGGGGGTTAGGTGCCTTGCTCAAAGGTACTTCAGTCGTGACCTGCCCAGGGATCGAACAGGCAACTTTCAGGTCACCAGACCACTAACCACTAGGCCATGGCTGCCCCCAATTCTGCAATTCTCTTACAGTGAGCTTTGAAGAACTTTTTACTTCTCTTACCATCCTTCTCACTGTGTGAGGTGGCAAGATACACTTGTGTCCTCTTCCAGGCTTGTTTGTCACAGTTCCAGATGTTTTGAACTTTTTGATGATTGCTCTGAATGTAGATAAGGGCATTTGCAGGTGATTGGTTATTTTCTTGTAGCCATTGCCTGATTTATGAAGTTTGACACACATCTGCCTTTCTTGAATAGTGTGTTCTCTTGTTTTTCCCATATTTAAGAGCGAGTAAGAGAAATAGGCATCTGTGTAACGCCATATTTATACCATAGGGAAACAGGAAGTGATGAATTATTAATTAAAGGTTCCTAGATACTCTGATCCACTTTATAAACAACAGTAGAAATTACATAAATATTTCAAATACATTTATTTCCAAGAAATTGTTAAGGGTGCCAATAATTTAATAATAAATTGTGGAACAGGTCATTTTATGGGAAATAATTATTTCTTAGTCAGGATTTTTTCTTTATTTTAACTTTTTCACTTGAGTTGAAGGTTGCTTTTTTCTGTTTTTTTTCAGACAGATTATTCTTCTGCAATAAAAAAAAATAATTTATTTTAAGGCTTTTAACACATTTTAACACATTTTTAACACATCTAGGGGTGCCAATAATTATGGAGGGTGCTGTATATAATTAAATAATAAACAGTAAGTGATCAATAATATACTGTTATGTGTACATGTCATTGACTAAATATGCGCTACAACACGCTCAACTTTTGTTCAGAATCAGCTTATCAGCTCTCACTCATTCCCGCAGCTTCACAGTGCTTTAAACAGGGTGGACGCTGAGCGTCCACAGAGTTCAACAGCGAAGCAAAGAGTGCAGCGAAATGAGACGAGTCATTGGATAAATGCTGGGCTTTGTCCCGCCCATCGGACGCTCAGCGTCTCTGGGGGTCTATGGGGCAGTGGGCTGGCCTCGGCTGGCCCGGACGCTCAGCTTCTGCATGATGATTGAATGATCTGTCTGAGGCTGAATCCCTTTTTGATTGACAGCTAAATGAGCAAATCAGTGATCTTTTGGTGTAAACATCCGTGGGAGCATTTTTTACATTTTCATTCTGTTCTGAGTTGAACCGGAGACTTTCCTAATCATCTTAGTGGCATTTTCTGTGTTAAAAATGACTAGCAACAAATCGAGCTTCTATTTCTGGTGTTTTTTTGTAGCTGCTTGTGTTTGGAGACTGACTTCTATCACTCCTTCTGACTTCTATCAAAGTTTCTGTCCAGCGGGTGCTGCTGAGCCCCTCCACCGTCACAAAGCACTCACAGGCGGACACACTTCACACTAGCCTCGCACCAGTCCCAGCTAGCGAGCTAGCAGGTGTAAAGAGCTTCTCCTGTTTAAAGCGGCTCAAGTCTTACACCTACAACACCATGAGCCAAGGCCGTTTAAGCAGCCTAGCTCTGCTGGCCATTGAGAGGACAGTAGTCAAGTCCCTGGAAAAGACGCCTTGTTGGTACGACAGGGTCACAGATAATTTTCTTGAGAAGGAATGGAGGGTAGAATTTACGTATAAATAAACCGACACATTTTATGATGTAGCCCGAAATTGAGCTTCCCCTCCTTGAAAGACCAGCATCCGCCACTGATTTATATATATATATGACTGATTGTTAGTCTGGAACTTTGGACTCATTACAGTAGCCACCTTTAGCAGATGTAGCAGCTGAACACACTCGTGGAAATCTTTCTACAATAGACATAAACTGTTCTTCAGACAGTTCTATCATAGCTTGGGCTTATGTTTTTGGGTCATTATCTTGCTGTAGGATGAACCCCTGAGGGTACTGCATGGCTCAGCAGAATGCTGTGGTAGCCGTGGTGGCTCAGGGTAGCACCAGCTTTCAACTACCTTCATTACTGCAGAACAAATTTCACCTGATAATCCATTTTGTGTTCTTGACAAAAGCCTTTTTGTATAATTCTGTGATGTCAATTAATTTTCAGTTTTTGGATAACCTTTTTTTTAAAACCTCTGGCAGTTCATCATTTACCCTTGTATCATTTCATATCAACTCACTGGAATGAGTTGAATTGCAATAAATGACTGGATAAATTGGGGTGTTGTAAGCCTTTTGGTCAGTAAGATGTATGTATGCATGTATGTATGTGCAGGTATAGACGTGGTAGATGTGAAGTGTCAGTAATAGTTGTGAAAAGCTATTTGATCTCCAGAACTTTAAATATAATTCTGGATAATCATTTTATGTAAGATCATCCTCAATGATATGCAGTTTTTTCAGTTGTTATGGAATCTTTTTTCCTGCAAACGCCCTGAAAATGATTTCAAAATTTCTACCCTTAAGTAAAACTGCACTATGTTACTGTACTATATTAGTAATGTCAACATATATGTGTTCTAAATCACATCAGCTTCTCACATTAAGCCAGGAATCCTGATGAGTAAGTGTAAAGATATCATATAATACACAGTTGGTGAAAGGATCATGTGTTAGAGAGACAGTATTACACTCTATATTGACTCTGCTGAATTTTTTATTAGACTTTTATTAGTCTTTGGAATAGCAGGGAGTTTAGGGCTGGTTGGGAGTTTGAGAGCAGCAGTAGTAAAGACGATTAAGTTGTATTTTGCTCACATGCCCGGGGATTTGGGCTTTGGTTTTAATTCAGCTGCAGCGTTATTCACTGTGAAGTTTCTTCTGTGAGGGGTAAGTGTTCAAAAGCTGGGTGCTGACTGAAACAGAAGACAAGGAGGAGTAGACTGCTGAAAAGCCTGGAGAAGAAAGAGCACTAATGGTGTAGGGTGCCGGGGAGATAAAGTGTTTCTCCATAGACCTCATTAGCTTGCCCTCTGTATCTGTGTGCTTCTGTGTAACTGATAACAGCATACAGTGAGGAAGAACGAAGCATGCACACACACACACACACACACACACACACACACACACACACACACTTTGTGCTGCTCATACACAGTTGTATATGCTGTTTGTTCGATATGCTTGGTTGGTAAAAGGTCATCTGTCTCTGTACTGCTCTTTTGAACTATTCTAATAAGACCGTGGTAATGGACTTCTGAGCTAATGGTATATGTGCTCACTGAGATCAGGCCACCAGATGGACAGACAGACAGATGTATGAATTAGAATTGGCTTGTTTTTTTATGATATATCTGTTTTACAGGATGTTGGCAAAACTCCCATTCATCTTAATGAGAAATTGTAGCAATCTGTTCCTGTCAAAATACATTAAAGTGCAATAACCATTTCCATGTGGTTTTTACTGTGTATGCATGTGAAAAGTCACTCTGTAGTGGACAAGCTAACATTAGGTAAAATGTAACAGAAATCCAAAAAAGAAGATACTTTTGGTTGCCTTTTCAATTCTTTTTGATAGTATTTGGACATACAGTTATAATACATTTTGAGGGTTTTTTTTTCTTTTTACTGAGTTTGGTTACTGAGTTGTGTGTGTTAAGTCACTGAATTCACATGAATCTTATTTTATTTATCACTCATGTTGACTGTAATACAGCACTATTTTGAAGCATGTAGAGAACACACAGTTAAAGCTGTCCAGGCTAAAGTCCTGCCTCCACACTGTGGAGCTAATTGTAACACAGTGTTATAACTAATCCTCCAAGAGAGACAATGATACAATTCATATCTCCTACATATATTAAAAAGGTTTGTTGGAACATCCATAGATTAATCAGTCTGGTTCTTCCCAAGGTTTCTTCCTCCAGCTCTGAGGGAGTTTTTCCTTGCCACTGTCGCCGTTGGCTTGCTCACCGGGGATTAGGGATTAATGATTTGTTGTCTATTATTACTAACCCTGTAAAGCTGCTTTGTGACATCAGTTGTAAAAAGCGTTATATTATTTTATAGATAAAATTTGATTGATTGATTGAATCAGAAATGTACCACAGATCAGCAAGATAGATACATTTACCTTGCTTCTCCGGTTTCAAAAATAAATGGAATAATACATCTTTTCACTTGTCATATACAGTGCTGCAAAAAGCATTAGTTTGTGAGCTGACTTTTTTAGGACTAATAAGCTGGAATATACGCTACGCAGAAAGGCCAATATATCCAGCTGTTAGAACTTTGCTAGTTATCCAAGTTAATACCAAAGTCTAAACCATTATCTACTGTAGCATAGCTGACATTTCCCAGCATGCCTGAGCATTGTTGCCATCATTTTATCCAACATATCTTATACATATACACAATGACAAAAAAAAACACAAAATGAGAGTTACTTCAAGCCTCATTAGTAGAGTAATGACAAAGAGTGACAAATGCAGTTGAAATTTGAATTCTAATGAAAAAATGATAAGATACACACTCTGTCATGTTTGCAGATGATTGCCATGGATTTTTGCTGAAGCAGCAGGTAAACCAAGTTTTACAAGCATAGAAAATAAATATCAGAATTGAATCAGTAACACAGCCCTGTGCCCGGTGAGGGGGTAGAGGACTCTCCATGATCCTGACCAAGAGTAAGTGGATTAGATAATGGATGGATGGTGGGATTGATGGAATCAATAACACAATCTAAAAGGAAATATTTAAACTACTTTGTGTCTTAGATGCTAACATTCTGTAAACTTTGTCCAACCAGCAGCAGTTACTTGAAGACTGAATTTGTTGGCAGAGTCTGAATAGAGGAAATCAAGGCTCTGTATTGTGTGTCATGGCCAGAGCTAAGAGCTTGACTTTTACACACTATCTGCACTTAGTATTCAGACTGGGAAGCATCATGCATAAATGCTAATGAAATTTGAAAAGGTAAAATAAGACACAGGTTAAAGGCTATTTCACAAACAAGCTCATCTTAAGCTGTCAAATACCATTTGTGTGTGTGTGTGTGTGTGTGTGTGCGTGTGCATTTGGGTTCATCTTCAGGACCAAAATTTTAGCTATGTAGAAAAATCTATCCTGTTCAAAATGATCCTGACTCTATAAAGTACTTTTTACAAAAGCTCCTTTATTTATTTATTTGAACTGAAGGGGGGAATAATTTCTTTTTTTGTTCCTAAGAAAAGGGTGAGGTTGTCTTTGGAGTTAGGTTTTTCTTAGCACACCTACATATACTGTAGGTAATTCAGGAGCAGTAAGTGAAATCCACAGCCAGATTGGTATAGCAAGAGTGGCATTTGCCTCTCATGTAGTGTCATTATACAGATACTTATCTATTGATCTGAGACATGAAACCTGATCAAGCTGGACCTGAACAAGCTTGAGGTCGATGCTTGCGGCAGATCCTGGGGGTCTTCCCCTAGCGACCACCTTTGAAATGAAATCATTTGCACAAGGTTTGACAACCAGCAGACAGTGGAAGAGGCACTACAGCTGAAAAGGCTCAGATGATTTGTCCACATTTGCAGAATGAACATCTACTGGATTCCATATAAGCTACTATGGTGGAAGTGCCCTGAGGACTGGAAGTTTTAAAGAGCTGTGCCTAAAAAGATGTGGTCCAAACAAATTGAAGATCTGAAAAACCAGTGTCTCAGCCTTAATGATGCTTCAGCCATTGGCATAGATGGCTAAGCATTGAAAAGCATATTGAATGCAATCTTAAATCCAGTGGCACCTACAGCAGTGTGTGGGCTCCAGAAGAAAGCTCATCCAACCACTAGTGAAAGGATCAGTGATGACGATGATGAGGATGGCCTACAGGTAAAATGCCACTGTCAGAACCATCCCTATCCAAAATGGTAACTTTGTAGATTAAGAACATTAATTGATTGATTGAGTCATTTACTTTTTTTATTTCAACACATGTTGAATCATTTCTATTTGTCTATTCACCATTAAATGTTCATATAGTCAATTTCCTGGTCTTGCAGGAAGGAGGAGAGGTGGATTCAGGTGCAAGTCTTGGTTTCATTACTGATGGCAAAACACTACCTGTGGCATGAAAATAAAGGTGGCTGTGACAAGACATGAGAAACTTGTGCTAATGACAAATGTCTGACAGGGACTGTGAGACAAGAGGAAACATTTAAGCACATCTAATTAAGGACAAAACAGGGGACCAGGGCTGTGAAATGAGTCATGATCATGAGGGAGACATGACAGAGACAGGGCAAAGGTGGAGACATGACAGATCACATAGAAAATGTAAAGAAAGACACATGGAAGACGTAAACAGTGGTACAGATAGATGGAGACTTGTGTAAAGTGATCCAAATTGAGGTTTTGTTGTGATAGCCACAATATAATCTAAATATGTCACATGGAACATTTTATTAATACAAATACGTACTAGCATATAAAACCTATTCTACATGTATAAAATACTTTATTGTAACATGCTGTTCATATGACTACATGAGCTTGTCATGACAACTGACATAAACCTGCATAGGCATTTATAAAACCTTATTTCATTAGACATCATCTATCATAAAATCTGCTTTTGTCATTAGGCAGAATTGGCAAAGGTGACCATTATGACTGATGTTGGAATATAACCTTATGCACAGTATTCCTCAGGAATGTATTACCAAACAAACTGTCTGTGTGTGGGTGTATATACAGCATGTATATCAGTGGTGGCAGTGTTCAGGCTACAACTATGTAGGCCCTCATGCGTGCTCTGTGTGTCTGTGCTGTCAAGAAGTATTAAGTGGACAGACTTGAGGGAGAAATTGAGGTCTGGAGGTGATTCGAGCAGTGGGTTTGGGTCAGAGCTACATAAAGGGAAGGTTCACATGCACTCCACATTGATTATGATGCTTTTCCCTTGTCTCCATAAATCCGAGCACCATTATGCCTGTTTGGAGACTCACTGATTTTAGTTGTGTACTTACAGACAAGACAGCTAGGCCACAAAGACTGTGCTTGTGTACTTGTGTGTTCTCCTTTGTGTTTATAGATGACTCAGTATAGCAGCTTAGCTAAGATAAACAGATAATGTGTAACATTGTTTTTCTGTGCAATACTGAAATCTGCATTAATATGAAACTTTGCCAAAACACTGCAGTGAGATTATAATGACGTATGGATTGCAGGGATTAAGTCTATTAGACTAAGGAAACACATGTCTGCTTTATACACACACAGGAATTTTGGTAGGGCTTCTTCTTTGCTGTCATGTCTTGTCAATTTCTCTTGTTGTTTTGCCGTAGGCCACTGGATATCTGAAATGTCTATGCACTCTGGTGTTTATGTACTCCTGTCTGGGCAATCTTGTTGAAAACATCACATTATGATGCCTCTGATGTGTGTGTGTGTGTGTGTGTGTGTGTGTGTGTGTGTGTGTGTGTGTGTGTATGTGTGTGTGTGTGTTATTTGAAAAACAAATATCAGAGTCAGTAATACAGAGTCAATAAGCCCTATTCAGACTTGATTAAATCTACATGGGGTCGTAATTTCTTCTTTTACAGGAGCTCCTTTGTGATTTTATTTATGTTTCCTCCCCTTTTCCGCCAAGAGAATTACAGGCTGATTTACTCATGTTTTGTTAATTCAGAGATTGAATGATAATTGTAGTCCTGTCTGGATTCAAATCTTTGTGATTTTCCAGGCAGATGTGGTTCTGTGCTGGAAAATAAAGATTATTGACTGCTGCTACTGGACATATTTAGACTCTTAACCACCATAAACTTTCACAAATCACAAACCAAACAATATAAATGCTTTTTTGATCTTCCGACACTTTCACAACACACCAACTCTTTCACAACAGTCAACACAAGTATACATATACTAGTGAACACACACACGCAATATGGGGTCAATGAGCACACGTGCACATAGCAGTCGGGGGTCATGTGCCTTGCTCAAGGGCATTCAGCTATGTACTTTGTTTCGCTGGTTCATCGAATCAGCAACCTTTTGGTCCCAAGCCTTCTTCTCTATCCTTCAGTTCATGGTTGTCTCATATGTAGAATTTACAAGTAATACTATGTCAATATTTGAGTATTTCAGCATTTATTATTATATAATAGTTCTGCCATAAAGACTCAGGAACAGGAGCAAGAGAATAACTACACTTTAATGCACATTAGGGTGAACAATACAGGGTAATAAAACAATGAATTATAAAATACAGATTTATAGGAATCCAGGTCCTTACCCTCTTTGAGCAGTCCTGAAGTGACAGTGGCAAGGAAAAACTCCCTAGGAGTAGGAGGAAGAAACCTTGAGAGGAACCAAGGCTCAAGTGGTGTAATCCAACCTCCTAGGGCCAAACTGGATTTGAAGGATATTATTAATAGATCTGATATAGATCCTGACAAATAGATCCTGCTGAAAGGATAACACCAGTGACGGAGCCACCCCCCTTGCAAACAGGACATGGACCAACCTAGCGGTAGTGTGGAGGAAGGATGGCGACATTGATTCATCTGCACCTGAAATCGATTCACCAGAAACAAGATGCTTCCTTTTAAAGTCAAACAGTAACTTGGGCTTGGCCTGGAAGCCCAATGAATGAGTGATGTAATCTCATTGACTGAGGTAAGATTTGAATGAATGCCTTTAGCATGGCACCTAACCCCCAATTGCTCTCTGGGCGCCATGGATAAGACTACCCACTGCAAGTGTACTTACTGACACCTAGTTCACTAGTGCATGTGTATATGTGTGCTTCACTTTATGGATAGATTCAATTTGGAAGAACTTCTTCTGTGCACATGCAGATTGGTCAAAGTGTCATGTAAATCAGAGCGTCTCCTATTGAGTACACATTAAGTATCTTTTTCAAGTACAACAGTTCTTTTCCATGTTATGTTCACTGATGTCTGTAAGATCTTATAATAACAAGCCTGTAAAGTAGTGCAACTGTGTACATAATAATTACACAGACGCAGCCTACTCACATATCAGCATTCTTACAGAAAATAACCAGCATTATTGAGTTCAATAGTGAACATTTACTGTGAGGATGTATATATAAATGCTTTATAAATATATTGATTCATCCCAAAAGACCATTTGTGATTGGTCAGAATGTTCACAGAACATAAGAATAAAAAAGTAAGAAAGTACTTTTACTACAGTCAATGAAACAACACCAACAGTTTTACAGCTAGTGGGGTGGGAAGAGTGGACTCTACAGACCATGGCCTTGATTTGCCCATTTGCCTGAAGATTCCTGTCAGGAAGCCTTGTAGCTATAAACCTTCATAGTCACGGCATGCAGCTGCCAAAGACACTGGCACGGGAAGTCAGCACTGCAGGCCAAAGTCAGCAAGGCTAATGGCCCGAGAAGCCTCACAGTTACGATACAAAGTCAAGACGGCCAGTCCTGGGAGCTTCATGGCTGTGGTCCAAGGACGCTAAGGATGCTGACCTTGGGAAGCCTCCAAGCCACCGTAGGCAGCTTTCTCAAACAGTGATCAGTTAAACTCCATGTCAAGCAGGAAACAGAACCACACATTCATCCCAGTAGTGAGTGAAGAACAGTACACTGTACAACACTTGTGTAGATATGTGTCTGTGTTTGTGTTTGAGAAAAACAAGCATCAAAGCTTCTTGTGGTAGAGAATGCACTCCTCATTCAACTCTCATGTGTGTGTTTCTTTACTAAAGGGTAATTATGACTTTATCTTGTTCACATAAAGCCGGTGCTGTTTTCATAAGATGATTCTGTATTTACATAAGAAACCTACTGCACTGAAGTTCCCTTTTTAGCACTTCATGTTTGTATCCATTATATGTCAGTGGCATAATGCAAACACATTTACAAGGCTGGAATGTTCATTTCCTGATGTTTTTGTAGCTTTCCCCTTCTTGTCTTATCTCTCTAAGTATAATCGGAATTCTGCCAGTTCAAGATCTGAGAGAATCTCTTTTTCAGGGATGTCATCAAGGGCAAATGGTTCAAATTGGCCTTTGAGTCTCCTCTCATAGATTACTCTGCACTGATATCTTTTTAATTAGCCTCATTTGTGAGATGAGCTCCTTAAGCGCCGAGGCAAAAATCGAGCATGAATAATGTCTGAATTAAAATTTCCCAGGCAAAGCTGTGCATTATTGTTTTATTTTTTCTTAGATACTGATTTACTGATACAAATATTCACACACTGTTTATGCAGTAAAGCCAGTAATGACTCCAGTGGCTGCTGATGGGAAAATACAGACTTTGTTCAAATGTACTTTGGTAACAGTTTGTTTCCACAGTTTAGAAGCATTTAAGGTAATTAGCAGTATGTTTTAAAGTATCTAATTTAAGGAGACACATGTGTAGCAAGTGTAGTATTGATTGTGGGCTAAGTTAAAGCATTTCCTCATGATTGTTTAATGAGGTCTGAGGGTTCAGAATAGGGCTAACAAGCATGTTTTAAAATGTGGTCTTTAAATATGTTTAAATAACTTTTATTAAGGTAGTAAAATACTGTAATGAGTTCCAAATACTTATTTGTTACTGATTACTAGTACACAGCTACAGCACATTTGATAAATGCACAGTTATATCAGAATATTATTACCACCCGTGGTTTAGAATGAACTTGGCCAGGACATCACAGATGCCACATGACAAGGTTTACTGCATGTATAAATAAGTAAACACACACAACATTCAGTTATAGCAAAGTGTAAAACAGGGGTGGGCAATTAATTTTCCCAAAGGGCCACATGAGGAATCTGAACAGTTTTAGAGGGCCAGACTAATATGCTTAACTCAGTTCTGCCAAATACATATTTACTGTATACAGTATATATAATATCCATTTTATAAAAAAGTAAATGAAACATTACAAATATATCCTGCTCTCGCACACACTTGCTCTTCTTCCATTTAGTGGAGCGTCTGTGCATACTCAAATGTTAACCTGCGCACTTGCAAATCTTTTTATGCTCTCGCGCTCAGAATTCACCAAAAAAGCACCGCCATAAGTCCACCATAAGTCGTCAGCCAGTTGTTCCTGCTACTCCTCTGCATTAAGAACTCGCATTAGTCAAAATGCATTACAGTTAAAAAACAAATGATCAGAGAGACAGAGGTTTTTCCTAAATAATTTTTCATGATGACATGAGATATCACCAAATTATTATATTTGTGTGAGGATTAGATAGATGGCACTTGATACAGTACAAAACACTTTAACCATCGCCATACTGATGAAACGACAGCTAATACACAGGCTGTAGTTGACAGTGTGATTGCAACATTACAATATAACATATTACTAAATAAGTGGGCAGCCATGCCCCAGTAGTAACGATCTGGTCTTGTGACCAGAAGGTCGCCAATTCGATCCCCAGACAGGACATGACTGAAGTGCCCTTGAGCAAGGCACCTAACTCCCTAACTGCTCCCCGGGCGCTGGTGGATAAGGGCTGCCCACTGCTTCGGGCACAAATTCTCACAGCCTAGTGTGTTCACTAGTGTGTGTGTGTGTGTGTGTGTGTGTGTGTGTGTGTGTGTGTGTGTGTGTGTGTTTCACTGCACAAATGGGTTAAATGCGGAGGTCAAATTCCGTTGTGTGAAAATCACATTGGCACATTGGTTCATCTTAATCTTAATCTTAAATAATTAGTTGTGTGTGTGTGTGTGCGTGTTTGTGTATTTAAATAATTATTGCAGTAATTGTCTCTGATGATCCATGGTGAAGCAAGCTACAGATGTGTTCACCACGCCTTTCCCAACCAATGAGAATGTACAGGAGCAGCAGGAACAGTGTTATTGGTCAAAATCCGTTACTGCTTTCTGATTGGCTGATGATGCAGGAAGCGTTTGAGTGCTCCACTATATGAGCAGTATACTGTACTATATAAGAAGTCACGCGAGAGCAGAATATATCTGAGCACGCGAGCAGTTCTGTAGCAGAGAAAGCCAAATTGAATGAGAGTTTATATATGAGTGAGCACGTGTATATTTTGCATCAGAACAAAGAAAATGTGTTTTAGAGCTTGCTGGTGTCATCCAGCTGCAGCCTTTGTTTTTGTACACCCATCGGGCGCTATTTGTTATCAGGCGGTAGCGCTGCGGGCCGGTCAGAGAGAGTCAGCGGGCTGGATGTGGCCCGTGGGCCTTACAATGCCCAGGTCTGGTGTAAAAGAATCATCAATACCAAAGGATGTGATGTGACTAATGTACGATAGAACATGATAATAGGGTACCAGGTGAAGGCTGGTAGCATCTAACATACCTCTAACATTGTGGGATGTTCTAGAGCTGCTATAGTGAAAGTGTACTGAGAATGCACTTCTGGTACATTATGACTCTCTGAGCAGCATAACAGTGATGCCCCATAATCCACAGATGCCAGAGAGGAATGACAACTCCGGTGAATGCTACAGAGCATTCAATGTGTCATATTAGACCAGTTAACCCCTATAATGAACACAGGAGCAATGAGGAAAGTCTCAGGGATCACCACTGAGCGAACACTCTTAAGTAGGTGGTCAAAATATTCTGATATGACAGTATAGCTCAAATACCACAATAATTACTCTACAGTAATGTCCATCAAAGGTTAACATCATAATTATGATTCCTCTACATTTAACTACCGCATATAAGTCATTTAGTTTGTTTCACCACATTATTGGCTACCAAATGCTGTGACAAAAGCAGTATTAGCCAATCAGCATCACGCCTTTTTTAACTTTAGCTATGATGGATGGAACTATGATATAAATACAGAAAAACGCAGTGACTTGAAACCTGAACGTGAACGGCTGAAAGAGATCACTCTGTTTTTAAATCAGAGGAGCTGGACAAGGAAATTAGTCAAGTGGAGATGAGGACAGAAACTGTAACATCTGTTATCTCGACTATTTATAGCTTCTACCTCTTTTTGAACGCAGTTAAGTGTCTCCACAGTTTTAGGTTACCGTGCAGGGGAGGCAGGGCTTGCTTGTGGTGATGAAGGAAATCAACACAACATTGTCATAGGCTTCATATTGCCATAGTCATGCAGTAAACATCTTAACATGAGTGCATATCTCAGTTTGATTTTTCAGATTAGGCTGAGATTGCATTCAGCATATTTCTTCTTTCCCTCTGTAATGAATTCCTGATTACACCACTGTGCCAAGTCATGTGGGGGCAGCTGTGGCCTAGTGGTTAAGGATGTGGTCTGGTGACCTGAAGGTTGCCGGTTCGATCCCCGGGCAGGTCACGACTGAAGTGCCCTTGAGCAAGTCACCTAACCCCCAATTGTAAGTCGCTTTGGATAAAAGCGTCTGCTAAATTCCTCCTCAAATGTAAATGTAAATGTACTCTTGAGCCTTGGTCTCACTGAAGCTGTATCTGCTCATTTCTCCTGCATATAATGCAACGACAACAAGAATTGACTGTTTGTTTACCTTCTTAATGTTCCCTGGCCAGGCCAGATGGACTCTAGAACAATACATATAGAAGACTTTACCTGTTATTTTACCTCAAGGCACTTGAAGTGTGCAGCATTTCAAAGGGAAAAAGACAGAAAATGAAAAAGCTGACATCATCCTTTCATCCTTCCAGCCCCAGGGTGATGATGATGTTTACAGGATGAAATCTTTCACTGTTTTTTTTTTTGTTTGTTTGTTTGTTTCCTCCCTGACTCTATCTTTCTTTACTCTTTAGTGCAGGTGTCAAACTAAGTGAGACCAAAGACAAGTCACTCACTATTTCAATCTTTTTTTTCTTTCCAAGTGCTTCTCATCTGAAAAGAGTAGGGAATACACATTATGAAATACCTCTGAGCAGTGATGCTGCCTCTTTCTTCTCTCTCCCTGCCTCTCTCGCCCCTCCACGGGTTATTTACGGCTTTGGTCATTTCCATGGTAACTGAAGTGAAGCTTATCAGCTTTTAGTTGTTAATGTGAATGCTTTTGACTTGTTCTGACAGCAGAAGTGTTGAGCTGCAGCAGGCGTCTATTGTCTCACTGATAACAGAAAGAACACTTGACTGCCTTTCCGGCACAATGGGTCAGGGCAAAGGCTGCAGTCTACAGTGGGTTGCTCATCATCACTCTGGTGCTTTTTTTATCAGAGTTTGGCTGCTATCCACCCACACCTCCTCCCCTTCTGGATATGCCTGCATGCCTGTTTCTGTGTATCTTGGAAAATTAGAGCACTTTCTATGGAATATATACCATTCACCCCCTTCACAAATCCCAAAATGCACCGTGCAACCGGCAACATCCGGTTCACCGGTTCACCATGCTATCAATACTAAGCTACACTATCACGCTGCTTGCCACACTGGCCTACATTGAATTGATAGCTTGCAACATCGTGTTTACACTAAAAACCCACAGCATAAATTGAAAAGACAAGTTGACACAACAAGATGTTTAATATCCAAAGAAATATTATCTGCATATAGTTACAAAAGCTAGTAGATATCAGATAGTATTTACTTACCAAATAAAGTTGTAAATAGTGTATGTAGCGTAGCTGGCCCAGACATAAACAAGAGAAAATGGTGAACCGGATGTTGCCGGTTGCACGGTGCATTTTGGGATTTGTGAAGAGGGTGAATGTGGACAAAAGTATTTGGAC
>BRDA01013329.1:22690-52064 GCA_036984385.1 Crenuchus spilurus | reverse complement strand
ATAAAAAAACTATTTCAATAAATTCCAATGAAAATGTAAAACTGAAATCCCTTTTTGTGCAAGAATGCAGAGATAAGGCTGTCAGGAACATCTGTATGTGCTTTACATCTTCAAAAATAATTTTAAAGTTTAAAGTAGGGGGCATGGCAACCAAATTCTGGGCCCTATGGACAAGCTGTGCCCAGGGCCCCTTGCCCCTATTATCAAATATTATTTCCTTTAATATTTAAAGGAAAATAAAATTCCAGACTCCTCAAGGGCCCTCGCCCCACTTGGGGCCCTGGTAACTCAGTCCCACTTTTCCCTCCACTACCACGCCCCTGAGTACAACTGTAAACACAACCTGATAAAAAATGATTTCAATATATTCCAATGAACATGTAAAACTGAAATATTTTTTTGTGCAAGAATGCAGAAATAAGGCTGGCAGGAAAATCTGTATGTGCTTTATACCTTTAGATTTTTGGTCAAAAAGACCAGCATATTAACTGTGGCTGGTTTCAGAAGAGACCGTTGGCAGGTTACCACATTTCCTCCAGCACTGAAGACCCTTTCTGAGGCTGATGGTCAGTCAGTCTCTCTCTCTTTCTCTCACTCAGACACACACTCACACACACACAAATGCCGTGTGCTTTCTCTCTCTCTCTCACTCACTCACACACTGGGTCTCTCTCTCTCTGTGCTGCCCTAATAATGATTCATTATAACCTAAATAATATTTCGCTGTTGTAATAAATATTGTAGCGTTGTCCATGTCGAGGTCACGCGGTATGGGTGACGTCATCACCCAGAAGCACCTGCGGGTTGTACACAGTTGTAAAACAGTTATGAATTGTTTATATCAGTTATTTTATGCAGTTGTGTTATGCTGGCTTAGTGTTTTATTAATGTAGTCATCATCCTGTGTTGGTAGATGTGATCAATTTGTTTACGTAACTTACCATCTGTGAGACGTGGAGAAGCATTAGTGTCATAAGCAGCTCAGAGCATGTGTATTTAGCTTTAATTTGAAGTGTTCACAAGTGAGAATACAAAATGCTTTGCATAGTGCTGGATGCATTTAAGTTACTATTCTTTCCCACCACCCCACAATATGTAAGTTTTAAGTTCTGTATAGTTAATCTGGTTGATGTGAGCATTAGGGACGGTACTAGGGTGGGGCTATAACCCTCCTTCTGTCTCTGTCAACAGGATTTCTTGTGCAACCCCACACACACCGGACGACTAACTAAACTCAACACTCCGCCCCCTCCATGAGGGTGACTATTTTATTGTGGGAGCGGGACGAAAACAAGTGGGAGACCTCTAGCGGGAATTTATCGTTTTTATCACGAGATGACAAATAATTACCGTGGGGAGTTTCTTTGACGGTATATTGCACACGATAACATATCGCCCATCCATACTCAGAACAGAACTCTCATTGGTCGTCCAAAGAAGCTGAGTGCACGTGCTCAGCGTCACATCCAAATGCTGTCTTTGAAAGATAGATGCAGGACTGCTGTCAGCATTGCTGCAGAGATTGAAGAGGTGGGTGGTCAGCCTGTCAGTGCTCAGACCATATGCTGCACACTACATCAAATTGCATGGCTGTCACCCCACAAGGAAGCTTCTTCTGAAGTATGTACACAAGAAAGCCAGCAAACAGTTTGCTGAAGATTACTGGAACCATGTCCTATGATGAAGATTAATTTGTTTGGTTCAGATGGTCTCATGTGTGGCGGAAATCAGGTGAGAAGTACAAAGATAAGTGTGTCATGCCTACAGTCAAGCATGGTGGTGAGAATGCCATGGTCTGGGGCTGCATGAGTGCAGCAGGGGTTGGGAGTTAAACTCCAATACGTAAAGTGAAATAATGAAGCAGAGCATGATCCCCTCCCTCCTGAAACTGGGTTGCAGGGCAGTGTTCTAACGTGATAATGACCCCAAACACACCTCTAAGACAACCACTGCTTTATTGAAGAGGGTGAGGGTAAAGGTGATGGACTGGCCAAGCATGTTTCCAGACCTAAACCCAATAGAACATCTTTGGGGCATCCTCAAGCGGAAGGTGGAGGAGTTCAAAGTCTCAAATATCTGCCAGCTCCGTGATGTGGTCATGGAGGAGTGGAAAAGCATTCCAGTGGCAACCTGTGAAGCTCTGGTAAACTCCATGCCCAGGAGAGTTAAGGCAGTTCTGGAAAATAATGGTGGCCACACAAAATATTGACACTTCAGGAACTTTTACTAAGGGGTGTACTCACTTTTATTGCCAGTGGTTTAGACATTAATGGCTGTATATTGAGTTATTTTGAGGGAAGAATAAATTTACACTGTTATATAAGCTGCACACAGACTACTTTTCATTGTGTTAAAGTGTTATTTTGTCAGTGTTGTCCCATGAAAATATATACTTAAATATCTGCAGAAATGTGAGGGATGTACTCACACTTTTGTGATACACTGTATATACTGTACATATATATACACTTAACAGGGAAAACAAACATGGAACCAATGGATTTACATGTTTACAGCCTTTTTGAGAGGTCATATACACACACTGTGTACATTTTATCAGCTCCACTGACCATATAGGTCCACTTTGTAGTTCAATTACAGACTGTAGTCCATCTGTTTCTGTGTATACATGATTAGCCTCCTTATTTGTTCTTCAGTGATTAGGAACCCCCCAGAGCAGGTATTATTTTGGTGATGGATCATCGTCAGCACTTCAGTGACACAAATGTGATGGTGGTGTGTTAGTGTGTGTTTTGCTGATATGAGTGTATCAGACGCCACAGAGCTGCTGGAGTTTTAAACACTACTGTATGTGAATTTGCTGTCCATTTTACTTGACATACCTACCTTGTTGATGCACCTTGTACAAAGTAGATGTAAAGTCAGAGACAGCAGCTCATCTGTTACTGCACAGTTTGTGTTGGTCCTTTAATCCTTCATTAGTGGTGACAGGATGCTGTTGGCTGGAGAGATTTGGTTGGCATCTTCAAAAATAACCTCCAATATTTTCACTCCAGTAGTGACACTGAGATGTTTACAAACATCAGCAGTTCTGATTCACTCACACCAGTACAACACACATTAACACACCACACCACCACATCAGTGTTACTGCAGTGATGAGAGTGATCCACCATCCAAATAATACGTGCTCTGTGGAGCTCATGAGCATTGAAGAACAGGGTGAAAGGAGGTTTACAAAGTGTGCAGAGAAACAGATAATTGGTAATTGTAGAACTACAAAATATGGTCAGTGGAGATGATAACATACACAATGAGTGTAAATACAAGGTATGTGTACCTAATGAAGTGGCCAGAAAGTTAATCTATATGTGTTTTTGTAAATTTGCTGAATCTTGTGGGGCAATTATGGCATCATTACCTTTCTCAAATGCATGTATCTACTTTGTGACCAGAGGGTTAAAGGGTTAAATATTTTAGCTAAAATGTACAGCTTTCTATTTAGATGTTGTTGATCACTTAAGATATGTTTAAAGTCATATTTTGCAGCTGCTTTTGCAAATTTGTTAGGAGAAGGAATGCTAATTATAAACCGTCTTTATGAGAGTGACCATCAGAAATACAAGGAATCTGACACAAGATCAGTCCTCTAATTCATTTATGGCCTAAATACCAGTCTTTTCACATTTCTACAGAAATCTTTGGGATATTTGGTTGATTGAGTTCTAGTGTTTATTAGCAATGTTAGCCTTGCAACTTTAACACAATTTGAACTCCAAACATGTCTTGCAAACCCTGAACAGAATAACTGTTAATTAACTATTCAGAATATACCAGTCTTGATGAGTCATGCATCCTTTTAAATACAACACAAAACAAAAATGTGATCAATCTGAAGATGTCTAATGATAATTTATAATAAACTCTACAAAGAAACTGAGTGTAGAAACCTTACATGAGCATTCAAAATCAATATCCATTGTTCTTGACAAATTTGCCTTAAAGTTATTTTAAAATTAGACCAACACAACAGCTTTTAACTAGTGACAGACTGTCAGTGAGATTTAGATCAGGACTTTGACTGGATGCCTCAAGGTCACTGACTTTTTTCTGAAGCTACTGCAGGGTAACTTAGATGTTAGCCGTAGTTTTTTTTTTTTTTTTTCAGTCTAGCAGCCGGAAATGTTTAAAATTGTTTTTGCTGGTACTTTGCTCTGTTTATTTGTCCTTCAGTTTTCTGAAGCTTTTCTGTCTCTTCTGTTGAAAATCAAGCCCATAGCATGACGCTGGCACCACCCCACTTCACGGCAGGAATGGCATTGACTGAAAAATGCTTTGTGTTGGATTTGCACCAAATGTACCATTTAGCATTTAAATACAAAAAAGACTTATTATGATCTCGTCTTTGCATCTAACTGATGAATTCAGGTGCTGTACTTGGGCTTTCAGGAAGAAGTGGCTTTCACTGAAGCTTTAATTTTGTCTTTTTAATGACTGCCTTTGACATCTGTAAGTATTTGAAAGGAAAGTCACTATGAGATCATGCCAGGGTGTAGTTCCAACATTTACTAGTTTTAATACTGTACCAGCAGTCTAGGGGTGTGGACCAGTTGTTCAGTAACTGTATTTCGGACTTGTTTTGAAAGCTATTTTATGGTTGCGTCTATACACTGGTTGACTTTAAAATTCTTTACATTTTAATTTACAATTTAATTCACTATTCACCATCACTAATGTAATGTTTCACTACTTGCGTTATACAAACTGTCCTGTGTCCTTCTTTACCCAAACAATTTTGAATTGTGAACTTTAATACTATTGATGATATGGTGGTATCTTCTAAATGGGGTATGTTATCTAGTACATTCACACCATGAACACTCTTCCTGTACTGTGCACTGATACATTATACAAAGATCTCTACATGTTCTCAGAGTGAAATAACCAAAGTCTATGCTGTGTCCATGAGGATAACTAAGGGTTTTAATGTCTCACTGCATTGAAAGTAGACTGATGGAGACTTCTGGATGGGCGCCGGCCTCCACTCCAACAGCCGTGGATATTACTCATTCACACATTAGAAATTAACACCTGTCTACTCACATGTAATCATGCATGTCAGTCTTTTTCAAATAGACATAGAGGTATGTTCTAAATTTTGTCACTATATCTTCATTAGTATTCAAGTTATTCACAGTTGTTTAGTTAAAGAAGCAAATGGGACACCCTAACCTCACAGTAATAATCACAAACTAGTGCTTCTGAATCTGGATTTTGTTTTGAGTGTCTTTGTATGCTCACTCAAGAAATGTTGTCATGCATCCAACAATAAAGAATGTATACCGATAGAATACACAGTAACAAACTGAATGATCTACATTCTGATCCACTTTACTAGGGGCATCATGGGCATCATGGACATTCTGGCTGCAAATTTACATGAAATTAGAAGTCTCTGAAGGTATTTTCAGTGAGACATTAAATTTGACATGGTTAACAAACGTGTACAACATAGATAGGGTCTGAATAGGTGTAACAACTATAATTAGATTGTAATGCTTAAAAGTAGAAACTGTAGTCACTTTTCCTTTAGATTCTATCTTGAATGTTCTGTGGTTAGGCTTTTGTAAACTCTGCTGGAAGTTGCACTCAGTCCTGAAACTAGCAGACACAGGCATTTAATGTAGTGAAGTTTAAGTCAATAATAATGTTTTCAGCTGAAGAAAACAAATAGCATTTTTGGGGCTTTAATAGAATTCAGTTTTGTCCATTACAGCACATTTCAGCACTGTAATAATATATTTGCTATATTTTCTTTTGAAACTAGGTGCATGTAGCATTTTTGCAGAAACCCTCCTCTGTTGACAGCTGTAGATTTACACAGTAATTGATTGTGTTTGCTCTTATGTATCAGAGCTAGAATCAGTGGTAAAAGTCACTGTTTATTCACACATGTTCACAAAAAGGCATAAATGTTCTCCTGTTGTGTTATGGTCATGGCTCTGTGTGTTTGATTGCAGGATTTTAGAGCGTTATGTGCAGGATCAAATCCCTGGTGCTAAAGTGATAGTGGAGTCCATTGGGCCACGGAGACATGGGGAAGGCTATGAATTAGAAGACTACAGCAAATCTGACCTGCAGGTGTACGCTATTGACCCTCTCACCAACAGAGCCATATCTCGACAAGAGCTCTTCAAGTAAGCAGTGCATGCACATACTAGTCCATATAAATATAAAAACATATGACCCACTAATATCAACCAAGTACAAGTAGAAAATACAAGCATCTTTTTAGCTACGTGTACCACTTTGAGATAAAATGTTAATTTACACTGTAAATGTAAGTGTAAATTAAAGTGTAATTGGCACAAGTGAAGGTCTGTAATATGTTAGTAAGTACACAATTGGTTCTCAGGGTTGACATGATGGATGCTGGAAAAATGAAGACTTCAGAAAGTTGGCTTGAGCCAGTTCATTATAGCTAGACTACTGGGTCAGAACATCTCTCCAGGTTTGGGAGCTATAAGTCAGCAGTGCTGAATATATACTGACAGTGCCCTCCAGATTCCCCAGATCTCAATACAGCTTCAAAGTTATGGGCTGTGCAAGAATGTCCCAAATATCATAAAGCACCTTCAGAGGTCTTGTAGTGTCCATGCGTTGGTGGACTAGAGCTGTATTGACAGCATGAGGAGAACCAACATCATACTGGCATACCAATTACTGTTTTAGCTCTTTGGAGTGTGTCCAGACATTAGACAGGAATTTGGTATTAAATCTATATTCATGACTTTGTTGCTTGTCATCTTTCTCTCTTGCCCAACCCAAAATTTGAAGGCAACTTACTGAACTTCTTCTTTGAGTTAATTTAACTTTAATTCCACTTGATTCAGCTTTGAGTTCACCCAACTTATTAAATATATTTTTACTCATCTTTGAAGTTATCAGTGACTGTTTCCTACAACAGCACCAAAAGACTTCACTCATCATGTGCTCTCAGTTATAGACAGCTGGAGCATCATGAGGGTATCATCAGTCCCCCTGATCAGGGGACAAACTCTTAGGTAGCTGCACCATTCACTGCCACAAAACATAACTACAGCATTAAACAAAGCACAGAAAATGTGATGTTATAATGTTAAAAGAAGTATAGGCTTGTTCAGTAGTCTTATGAGTGGAACAGTTGTTTACTTACCGTTTGATCCAAAGACTGAGCTCAAACCCCAAACTACCCAGCAGACAGAGGATGCTATTAGACGATATTAAACTGATTACAGTTACATTTTGATCATCCGACATCATGAACAACATTCAACCAACGTCTATTGACATTGGTGGCCAGCTGGGTAAGAGCCCAAGAGGAGGAAATTATGTCATTGTGTGATGAAAAGAGTCCCAGCTGGAAACAGAACAAAATATGTTGTGTTTTATTTGCCTAACTTAGTGAGTTAGGAGAACTTTTAAATAAAATAAAAGTTTGAGTTGGGTGAAGTTCAAGTTAAATTAACTAAAAAATGTAACTTAGCCTGGCATTAGTGTGGAGATTGTGTTTTATTATGTCTCAGGGTACTGTAAACTCTCAGTAGTCACATTTTTTGTTTGTTTTTCTTGCAATAAAAGGGTATATATTATATATTATTTATAAAAGCTTTTGTAGTGATATAACTTTATTATAGCTTATTAAAACCGTCAGAGAAATAACATCATTTGAAAGTGTAGATTGGGACCTTTAAATCAGTATTACTGGATGTTTGTGTTGTACCACATTAGTAGAACAGAAGACCTTTTATCGTGATTTGAATTTGTTTGTGTATGTGGTCTTTATTTGCAAAAAGAGAAAAAATCCCTTACATAACTTGACATCATCCTACAAATACAGAATATCAATGCTGTTCTATCTATTGAAATATGTAATTACATAATTACATTTGAATAGTATAGAAAAAGAAGGTAATATTATTGAATGAATCATGCAGAATGATTTTACTGTTAGACTGAGAATTACAATGATACAGTATGCATTATTGATAGCTCAGTGAGACTATATTGACTGGACATGAATATTCAATAAATGCAGTTTTCAGCAGTGCTAATACTGTTGTAACTGCAGGAGCCATTTTCATATGTACAGTGAATTTACTGACATTAACTTGTCTGCTGAACAAAATGAGGCATAATGTCTACAGTATTTCTGAAGTATGAGTTGAGCATGTTCTTTCATGGCTTGAATGATTTGAAACTGATAATTGGGGTGATGTGAACTTAATTAGAACGTGTTTTCATCTCATTCAGGCTAATTGGAATATTTTCTCCCATGTGCCTCTCAAAGGGTCACTGTACTACACTAATTTACCATGAAGAATAATTGGATAATAAAATCCTCTGTGTTCTTTCTGTTTGAAGGGCTTTCAGTTTAGGTCTTCATTACTGCTCATTACAAAGAGCTCTCGTATTGGCAGCATTTACCATATGAGCCATTCATAAAGAATCATTATTCATGAACAAAGATGTAGTCACTGTAATGTATATTGTAGTATATGTTGTCTTCTGTCACATGTATTTAAATTTTTTTCCCCACATTTTTACTTTTATACGTCATTTGAACTCAGCAGATACTCTTTATATTGTTTGATCGATTCATTCTGAGTGGACCAATAGAGATGCTCCAAAGTTTCTTAGAATAAATACTCAGTAATTTAGTTAGAATGGTTTTGTCTTCTTTTGTATAGTTACCATTTTGGAGATACATGGCTTTTAATAGTACAACTAGAATATATTTAAAAAATATATTATATTAATGTATTTATTGTTACTTAATGAAATTATTATCATTAAAACTGATTTTTACCTGATTTTATTTTTTTACTTATCTAGTTTGTGTATTTAACTTGTTAGCTGATTTTGATATTTCAGTCATACAGTGAATTTTCTAATGATTTAACTAAAAACAAAGATGCATCCATATACAGTACATGTCCAAATGTTTGTGGACACCACTTGTAATGAATGCATTCAGCTACTTTAAGTTGAACCCACTGAGGACATAAATGTACAAATGCACACACAGCTTGTCTAGTCTCTGTAGAAAAGTACTGCCGATAGAATAGGACTCTGTGTAGCAGATAAACATGAACCTATTAGCACCATGTCTAATGCCAGGTGTGGGCTAGAGTAGTATAAAGGTATCCAGCATTGAGCTATGGAGCTGTGTTCTCTGGAGTGATGGTGCTCTATTCAATGCTTTTGGGATGAGGCGGGGTGGTGATCATCCAACATCCTGACCTCACTAATGCTCTTGTGACTAAATCCTCTCAGCAATGTTCCTCATAGAAAAATTCCTTGGAGAGTACAGACAGTTACTCCAGAAAAGCATTGTTTTAATGCCCTTAATTTTGGAAGAAACAAGAAATGTTCACCGTATAGTGTATCTCCATTCCAAATGCTGTGTAGTCCAAGACTAAATTTCAACGGGTGTCAACAAATATTTGAACATATTGTGTATATGTTTCAAGACCAATATTTATTCTTATCTGAAAAATCAGGCCTTATAATATGTATTTTTTATGTTGAGTGTTATTTATTATTACAGTACAGACAACTGTTAAAGGCTAGCCATGTTCATCTTCATATGCACATTCTGTTCTCATGTTCTTCTTCATTCCCAGAGCTGCTGTCCTGCTGTAACACATTGCCTGCAAAGTAAATCACATCTAGTATTTACTGGCAAAAGAAAAGGGCAGGGGCAAGAGGATAAGCCAGGGGTTGCACAAATTACTTTTTTTTAAATGCCTCTGAAATGTCACAGATTAACAGATTATTAGCATATTTCCTCTGTGTTTAGTTAATAGAGCTACAGTGCCTGTCACTGGGCAAAGAAACATTCTTTGTATCATTAATTTGAAAATTGCTGTGGAAAAGAGCCTCTGTTATATACATAAATATAAATGTAAATATGAATGATATGGTCTACAAGACTACAGTTACAGTTAGAGAATAATTTAAACAGCAACATAGCTTAGCACAGCTCAGTGACAGTGTACTGTGGTAATCTATGTACAGTCTTAAGATTTTTGCTTTGCTGCTCAGCTGACACATTTTATTCATTTTGGTTTAAGTTCACCTTAAACTTACCATTTAAACTACTGAAAAGTTGTACTGCACAACTTTTATTCTTCTGAATTTAACACGATAGAAATCATTAAAACATACTACAACCCCAGTTCCAAAGAAGTTGGCATGCTGTGTAAAATATAAATAAACATATATAAAAAAGAATGCTATGATTTGCAAATCTCATCAGTTTGGCTCATGAAAATCAGAAATCCAGAATCTCACATTATTAGAACTTTTGAATTTGAACAAAATCTCATAGACCAATTTTATTTTATTCACAATAGAACATACAGTGGTGCTTAAAAGTATGTGAACCTTTTAGAATTTTCTATATTTCTGCATAAATGTGACCTAAAATATCATCAGATTTCCCTCAGAAATCTCCTTTGTTCGTGTCATGATACACTTCCACAAATGTGTTGTGAAGTGCAGACTTTGATAGATCCCTGTTCCTTAAATAAAATAGGGTGCCCCCTCACACCAGATTGTCATCTATTTGATTGAAAAAACGTGACTCTAATTTCATTTTCAGATTAACTGCTAATCATAGAGGTTCACAAATGTTTGCTACTCACAAATATGTCATAATGAATCATTTTCCTCAATAAATAAATGACCAAGTATAATATTTATGTCTCATTTGTTTAACTGGGTTCTCTTTACCTGCTTTTAGGATTTGTGTGAAAAGCTGGTGTTTTAGGTCACATGTATGCAGAAATATAGAAAATTCTAAAGGGTTCATAAAATGTCCAGCACCACTGTACAACACATATCAGATGTTGAAAGTGATCATTTTACCATTTCATGAAAATATATTACCTGATTTAGAAATTTGATGGCAAACAACACATCTCAGAGACAGCAAAAGTCAATTTAATAATTAAGAAAAAAGAGGAACAGTTTGCAATTAAGTCACATGACTCTATATAAAAAGAGTATTTTCGAGGTATAGTCTCTCAGAAGCAAAGGTGGGCAGAGGTTATCCAATGTGTGAAAAACTAAACAATTTCAGACAAAATGTTCCTCAATATAAAATTGTGAAGACTGAATATCTCACCAAGTACGTACAGTACATAATATCATCAAAAGATTCAGATTATCTGGAGGGATCTCTGTACACAAGGGAGAGACAGTCCAACAGTCAACTTTGTATGCTTATGATCTCAGACAGCACTGCATTAAAACCAGGCATGATTCTGTACAGGAAGTCTGCATGGTCTCAGGAACACTTCCAAAAATCTGTGTTCAGATAAATCAAAAATGTTTATTCCACAGGCACAATGACCTGCTGACTCAAAATGAGTAACCATTGAGCTTATCAGTGCACAATTGAAAAGCCTACATGTCTGATGGTATGAGGTTGCAATATTGCCTATGGCATAGGCAGTATCAATGCTGAACAGTATATAGAGGTTTTAGAATAACATATGCTCCCAAAATAAAATATGGGTCTGTAACATTTGCAAATTAAAAATTTACACAGCTTTTTACATTTTGTACCAATATCTTGACGATTGGGGTTGCATATTAAATGTTTAGAAGTTTGATCTCTGTAGAAGATGGGTTAACCAATCTAAAAATCTTTTAAAATGTGTACTTTATCCAGGGATCCCCAAATTTTGCGTAACTCTTTATGAATGTGAAGTATCACATTTAAACTCCACTTTTTGTTTTTAATTACCTAATTTAAACTATATTTTTTGTTTTGGGAATTGTATAATTATTACTGGACAGCCTGTTTGACAGAACACTGATAAACATATTTTATTCAACATTCTGAATGAAAAATATATGAAGATAAAATAATCTAATTTAGTTTCATTCATAATTGAGTTTGTAAATACATTAGCACAACTTAATTGCTCTTTGTGGATTCATGTTCTAGACATGCTCTTATGGCCAAGTTGCTGGATGGCATTGAAGATTAGTCCTGGATTACAAAGCCTTTTAAATCTCAGGAAATATCCAGTACTAAATAGTCCAGTACTAAACTTAACCCTGTCATCGAAAGCTGCCTTCAGGGCTTTATTTCATAGTTTTGGTAAGGCTGTCAAAATTATTACGCAATCATCTGATTATTTTATATAATTGCAAGATGTTATCTTTCAGGCACATGTTTATTTTACAATAACAGTTGCCCACACTGAAATAATTAAATAGTTAATCACAATTATTTATATGAGTTATTTTTCAGCTAAAATGTTGTAACTTTGACAGCCCTAGGCTGTGGTTGGATTGGTGACCTGTGTACTGTATTACTGAAGACTGTTTTTATGATGTTAACTCCATACAGCACAATGTGCCAACAGCAATAGACCAGCCAACACCAATGTTTTTTTGATGTAGTATAACTTTTTTCTGCTGGTCAGGCCTCAGGATTCCTCCAGCCAATAGAGAAAACTTTTTAATTAGACTCTTTCCAAAGTGATTTTCTTTCTCTACCCTTTGAGATGGGAAAATTCAGCAGGCTGACAGTATGTGGGTCAATAAATTATGAAAGGCTTGTAATGCTTGGTACTTTTGTGTCCCAGTCTGTTTGAAAAAGAATTTCCAAATAAGTGCTGAGTCATACACCAGCCCTGCTTTTACATATGCATACATTATTAAGTGATATTCCCATGCCTAACTGTGATTTATTCAGGCTTTTTTATTACAGAATACAAATAAACTGATCATTTATTATTTAACATAAAACACTGATTATTTTCAACAATTTCATTGCAAATATAATATAATGATAGTACTACCAAGCTTATGTTCATGTTATGTTTCATTTTCATTGTTAATTTTCAGTTGAAATATTTGCAAAGGAAAAAATATTTGTAAATATTTTGTGTATTTTGCAACACCAAATTGTTACCAAAATAAGTTTTAAACCATAAATAAAGGCACATTATGTGTTTTATCTCTATTGTATTTACTTTGTTTTATTTCTATATTTTATTTTAATTTAATTTAATTTTTACTCCAATTATTAGAATGTTTTATTGTGAAGCTCTTTTTAGCTTTTGCTTTGGAAAGTGCTGTATAAATAAAGTTTACTAGCTTACTTACTTTAATAAAATAAGTAAATCCTAAAATAAAATGTTGATTTTAAAAGAAAAGACAAAATGTTGTCAACTTTTAATGAAGTTAAAGAGTTTGTATTCTAAAGATTTTAGAAACATTTTTATTGGTCCATTCACTATAAAATACAATATAAAGAGCACCTCCTGTGTTCAAATGATGTACAAAAAGAAGACACATGGTTCTCAAATGGTATGTGGTTTACACATCCTAATATATGTACTTGTGCCTCTAAAAATGATAATATTCACTTTCATTGCTAATTTTATTTAACAAAGTAAACTATAAACATTAATTATATGTAAAGTTACATTTTAAGTCTTTTTTTTTTGTTTTATTGTATATCATTGTAGCTTATAGCTAATTAACATCAGAAATCTAGAATCTCAAATTATAATTTAAACAGTATCAATAAAACTAAAAAGGCTTGAAATGTATTTATATTATATGTGTATTATATTAATACTAATTAATACTAAGTAATATAGGTGTGTATGTAGATCTGAACTGAAGTCTAAAACACTGATAATGAATGTCTGTACTTGGCAGGTTTCTGGATGGTAAGATTCTGGACATTAATAAAGAGTTCCAGCCCTATCTTGGTGAAGGTGGGAGGATTCTGGAGATCCGCTCTCCAGACATTGTGGCTGCTGTGAAGAAGGCGGCTCAAGCCGTAGGCTACACCGAAGGGGCGCTGCTTGCGCTGGCCATCATCATAATCCTCTGCTGCATCCCTGCCATCCTCATAGTCATGGTTACCTACAAACAGTGAGTAGGATTATGATGTGTGACCGAGCAGTATTGTTTAAGACACTGGTCCTGCAGGATTGGATGGTATGTGGTGGTCTTAGAGCACTGCCACTGGTTTGATTTGTTTTTGGAATCGGAAATGCTTTAGCCATAGAGTCCTTTATACGTCTCTGTTAATAACCATACTGTCACACTGAGAGTGTCAGGAGAAATGCAGCTGAAGAGAGCCTGGTGTAAAAGGCCTGGGGCAGAAGACTGAGAGAGGCTTAACAAGGGACAGAGAGAGATAGACAGAGTGGAAGAGAGAGGTGATGGATGAAGACTTTGGGGGGGGGGGGTTTGAGGGGTGTTGGGGAATGACTGCCAGGTATTAAGCTGGGTCTTTCTCTGTAATTAGCCATGCTAACGGGGTAATCTTCCAGCCAGCACTGTGTGAAAGCAGATTAATTACAGCCATTTGTGACAGATCTGCCACATTCTCTCTGCTCGTCACACCACTCTGTCACACCTCACCCAACCACGCTACAGTACCACATCTGGCTCTGTGCCCCTCTCTCTATCCACACACACAGACATTGAGAGAGATGGAGGGATGTAGAGGACGAAAGACAGAAATATTTAAACAAAGGAAGAGGGAGAAGGAGATGGAGGAACATGGGGTGGTGGTGGAAGGGGAGTGGGTGAAATAGACAGAGAGAGAGAGGTGGAAGGACACAGGGGAAGAAGGAAAAAGAATGAAAAAGATGGAGGGACAAAGTGAGTAAGAGATACAGAGAGATATGGAGAGACAAGGAGGAGAAAAGAATGGACACAGAGAGAGGGAGAGAGATGCCGGGACACAGAGAGAGCGAGAGAGAGATGCAGGGACAGAGAGAGATGGAGAGAGAGATGCAGGGACACAGAGAGGGAGAGAGAGATGCAGGGACAGAGAGAGAGGGAGAGAGAGATGCAGGGACACAGAGAGAGGGAGAGAGAGATGCAGGGACACAGAGAGAGGGAGAGAGAGATGCAGGGACAGAGAGAGAGGGAGAGAGAGATGCAGGGACAGAGAGGGAGAGAGATGCAGGGACACAGAGAGAGGGAGAGAGAGATGCATGAACCCAGAAAGACAGAGAGGAAGATGCAGGAACACAGTGAAAGAGGGAGAGAGATGTACAGAAACAGGAAGAGAGAGATGCAGAGAAAGAGAGAGAGAGATGCAGAGACAGAATGAGAAAGAGAGAGCTGCACGGACACAGACAGATGGAGAGGGAGGGAAAGAGATGCATGAATACAGAAAGGCGGAGAGGGAGATGCAGGAACACAGTCAAAGAGGGAAAGAGGTACAGAAACAGAGGAAGAGAGAGATGCAGAGACACGGAGAGAGAGAGGGAAAGAGATGCAGAGACAGAAAGAGAGACAGAGAGAGAGAGAGAGAGAGAGAGCGAGCTGCACGGACACAGACAGAAGGAGAGGGAGATGCAGGGACACAGTAGGTAAGAGAGAGAAAGGGAGAGAGATGGAGAGCAGGACATGGTGGGTGATAGAGAGCATGGAGGGTGAGAGAAAAAAAGAGGGAGAGGGAAAATTGAGAGAGACAGATGAGAGAGAAAAAGAATAGAAAGTAAATAGAGTGAGACAGGGAGAGTGGGGGGAGAGAAAGGAAAGTTGGAGAAATGGAAAGAGAGTAAGATAAGAGAGAGATAAAGTACAGGTCAGTGCGTCTGTCATCAGCTGTTGTGTCAACACTCAGCTGAGGAATCAAACACACAGACACAGACCTATGTACAAAACACATGAAGGTACTCTATAGAACTCTTTAGTCACGCTTGCAGATGCAGTTCAGTCAGTCCAGTTTAACAGCTTTTACAATACACACACATCTGTCTACATCACTGATGAGAAAGCCAAGGAAAAGCTCAGTCCAGCACAATATATTTATAATGAATAAGCTTTATTTGTGTGCTTATGTTTCAAGTTTACTGTTTTGCAGGCAGCTTAGTTGACTCTGCATGCATGTGCATTGTAGTGGAGTGAAAAGTGGAACTGCATTACCAGGGCCCCAAGTGGGGGGAGGACCCTTGAGGAATCTGCCATTTTATTGTCCTTAAAAAATTTAAGGAAATAATATTTAATTGGGGGGGGGGGGGTGTTTGCTGGGCACTGCTTGTGCATAGGGCCCAGAATTTGGTGCTATGAAAGATTGATTTGAGAGTTGATTTGATTGAATGACTACTGAATGCTGATAATAATCATAATTTGTGTGCATGTAAACACACTCATTGTGTTGAATTTCTTCAGGGGACTAAAATAAGTTCTTCTGTAACTATTTTTTGTAAGAGTGCACACATAGGAGAGAGGCTGAACAAAAGAGACATGCATGAGTGCTCTGAACAGATGCTTAAAGAGCTATTTTGAGTAAAGGGCTTCATGTGTGCTTAATTTACCTTCTCATGGGACTGCTGCACCTGATAAACCCTGATGATTATGAGGATGATGATAGTGATGATGAGGTCCAGGATGGTGCAGATGAAGATGAATATTGTTCATTTCTTGCTATAGGGGAGGTGAATATTTCAAAAAGGTTAAAAGGTCATATTTTATATTCAGTGCACATAAAGTAACATTTTAAGCCTATTTTTCTGTGTTTTAATGTTGATCAGTTTGGCTCATGAAAATCACAAATCTAGAATCTCACATTATTAGAATATTTTGAATTTGAACAAATTACTATTCAAACAGTATCAACATTAAAACAAAAAGAAAATGATGCGTAATGGATCAGAATCAGATCAGAATCAGATTTTTTGGCCAAGTACCAGGGAGAGTAAAACATGATCCACATTCTGGCTGTAGAATTTATTTTTATCAGCTCTCAGAAAAGACAAATCTGTTATTTTTCCATATAATCTTCCTGCTTTTCAATACACTTTGTTCATCTATCAGCAACCTTTTGTATTACTTCATTAAAACATGTTTTTGGCTGAGCTGTGAACCATGAATGCACAGCTGTCTTCACTTCTTCATCAGACCTGAATCTCCATCCTCTTATGTCCTCTTTCAGAGACCCAGAAAACTGTCAGCATTGATTTTCCAGCTGATGTTTGACTTTTGAACTTTTTCTTTGTGGGCGATTGAGGATGTTGCCATTCCACACTCTGCTGTTTACTAATGATTATTAATTATTTTTTTAAGACATGTTCCACTTCCTTACAGTATCAATCCAAATTTAGTTTGCAGATGTCAAAATGCATCTGCCACAAATCACTGCATGCTGCTCTTTTTATGTGCAAATCGTAAGTGAGGTGGCCATTTTTTGTTGCACTGCAGTCATAAATATACAGAACGTGTTGATAAATTTCAGCCGACAGAAGTTTTAATAACTAAAGTGCTGATCATTTTTGACTCATCATCATATGTTGACACAATGAATTTATTTTCGGCTACAGGTGTCTCTCTAGCATTATAGACAATATAGAGGTAATGAACATATAATTTACAGAAAATACACAATAAACAGTAAACAATATACATAATATGTGACCCTGCCAGGGAAAACCAGGCCAAAGTCTTTTTGTTTTTTTTTTTTTTTTCAAAATTTTCAAAACAACTTTTTTGTGAATTTAAGTTTTGTTTTTGATCAAAATATGTACTCCGATAGATGTCTGAGACTATTATCTTTCATTTACAGCAATAATACCGAGTGCCTAAATGTTGTCGCTAATGTGTGTGACACGATATTGACAAGATATCTCAGTAACTTGCCCAGTGACTTTGTCCTGGTTTTCCCTGGCTGGGTCACATATACACAGTTGTACAGACTATGCAAGTGATGTAGACAATGTGCCTTTAATTACAAAATACACAATACAAAAGAAAACATTAAATTAAATTAAAGACAGACAGTGTACATGGTAGTTCAAACAACAGCAGTCTACAACACATTTTGGAATGAATTATGGTGTACAGTGTTAAGATGAGTGTAATAACTCATCTAGGGAACCCAGGAGTAGCTATAAACAGATGATATTGGTGGTCTATATAACATATACAATATAATCTAAAATATAAAGGACTATAAAATATAGAATAAAATATGGCACAGCTTACCATTTTTGAATAATACATTTTATGCAAAAGGTCAGTTTCATGTAGATTGTAGTTAAAACCAACAGGCAATATAAGAAAGCAGGAAAGAGCAAAGTTTGATGAAGTATTTGCTTTGGAATTAGAGCAGAGTCTGTATCACTGGAGCACACTGTGAGATCTGGTGTCTCGTGGATAATTGCTTTTTTGGTTAAATAAATAATGCTCAGAAGCAGAGATGGAGGCGAGAGTTAGTATGTGACTTTCTAATAGTAAGCATAGCGCCTGGGGTCAGGCTCGAAGAACGATGTGTACACGCGACAGTGGGAGAGATAGGCAGAGATAGAGCCAGAGAAAGAAAGAGGGGTTTGAGGAAGAAGGAGTGTTGAGGCTGGCGAGAGAGTGAGAGAGGTTGCTGCTGAGAGCTGATTTCTCTCTCAGCAGTGGAGTGGAGAGAGATGTGTGATAAGTACGGGTTATTCTCCAGCCTCAGCCCTTATCACTATGTGGGGAGTGAAGAGGGGTGGAATAATGTGCATTCCACCACCTGCAGCAGTGGATTCATCTAAAGCAACATGAAAGAGCCTCTGCATTATTATTAAAACTCCGCCACTTGGCTTAGGCGCTGAGAAAATCCTATGAAGTCCCCATTTTTAATTTATACTTTGTGTCATGTTTTGATAAGGAAGTACTGCTGGGCTAATTATCTAACAATACCACTTGTCTCTTTTTATTCTTTTTTTCTTCCCCTACCCCATCTCTTTCCCACCCTGTTGTGGCTGCACGTGGATCCCTCCATCAGATTCAAAGAGTAAGTGCTATTCATACCTTTCATTAATTATTCTCCAAAAAATATTCTCCCACGTCCTCATTATTCCACTTTTAAATGTGAACACACAAATCAAAAGGTTGAACGGAAGCGCTGAATAAAAGACATCCATGTTCTTGCTATCTTTTCTAAAGAAGTAGTGATCTTATTGAAACAGAACAGCATTGACTTGCTCTCAGATTTCATCACAATCCCAGAGTACAAAAGAATAAACTCTTTCCTCATAATCACCCACACGTCTGAGATCAGCTCAGTGTGGACACTGAATAGCCAGACAGATGTTATAAGGTTCAAACATAGCATGCAGAAACAGACCAGATGAGCGCTAGAGGAACTTCACTTGATTTGGCACACTTTTGTACCAGGTGACACAGACAAGAAACAGGTTGTGTTGTGATCCGAGTGAGCTGTTGAAACTTTATTGCCATTATTTGTAGGAGACAGGCCGAGTGTGCCAAAACTGCCCGCATCCAGATGGCACTTCCTCCTGGCAAATCAGCACCACCCGCTCCACCTCCAACTCAGTCCAATCTCTACGAGGAGCTGGGGGACAGCAAAATGTGAGTCAACACTCTATACTGTTACTCATTAACCTTTAATAAAAGGAGACTGTGTTTGTGCCATCTAGCATTACATCTATCAAACATAAATACTGTAAAATTAAGCTTAAAGAGTAGATGGTTACAGATTTCCCCAACTCTCCTCAGCTGGATTCATTAAAGTCATATGCAGCACACTTGATTTAACATAATAAAGTGTTGATTAACCATGGATGATAATTACAAATATTACTGAACTACCATAAGGAGAGGACTGAAATTGGTTGAACCAGCACAGTCACATGCATAATAATGTATTATTTTTATATTTGGTCTTAAGCAACAATATGGATTTTTTTGTCCAATACGGTAACAGCTAATTGATAACTGATTGTGATCAATATCGGTATTATAGCAATAATGTAAACGTAGTACACATACAAACGTATTTGACGTTAAATTATGGGCATCAGCAGCCATTACAGGAGGCCACAGAGGAGCCATCAGAGGATGCTGTGGGGTTTAGAAGAAGCAACATTTCCACTGTACAAGCTAAAAATAGGACACACAATTTAGAATTATCAGTCATATCAGAATGTACTTCTGTTTTCCCATTTAACGACAAATAGAAACAAAATCATATGTATGTGAACAAAGGGCTTCAAGACACTTCAGAGTCGATAATGTTTAACAGATGAGAATGATTACATTTAAAAATATAAAAAATGTGTCAATGCCCAAATGTACAGAATACCCAAAACATGTACAATACAAAAAAAATACAAAACAAATGTACAATGTATATATATATATATATGCAGTGTAAAAATAATTTTTTATTTATTATTTACTTATTAAAGATAAATAAAAATAATACCATTAAACTCTTTGTATTTATTGTAGAAAACATGCAACATGTATGTGAGTATGTTTCTCACAGTAATTAAACTTGAAATATCCATCCATATAGACAATTGAAAAATCACATTTGCCACTGTTTTTGTTTTTTTCCTGACATTAAAACTCCTTTGATGAATGACAAACAAGGAAGAAAAAATGATTGTTCCACTTCATTAAAGGTTGAAATTTAATCATTAGTTCAGTTGGCCTCTAATAACATTGATTTACTGTATAGCAAAATATTTTGAATCAGATTTCTTTTTACAATATTTCTAAACTGATTCAGTCTAGCATTGCTCCAGTAGAAAACCACATGTGTCATATCATTGTCAATATCGAGAGCTTTGTAGTTCATATGACTTGGCCTTCGATTTCTCTGCCCTCGGTGTTGACTTGTTCTCATCAGCGAAACAAACCCTGTAGTTTATCAGAGCATGCTGATTGGTCAAAGTGAAAAATGACCATAGACCTTCCTATTGAGGATGCAATAATAAATCCATGGCACAAAAAAAAAACAAAAAGCTGGCCGGAATGGCCTTTAACTGCCTACCAGTGACTGCATCCATCATTTAGAGGAGCGATGAGGATTTCACCTTTAAAGGGCATTTATGGCTCTCTCAGAAAGTGGAAAGCAACATATCTCTGTGCAACAGAGATTCAAGATCTGTGTAAAATTAGTGTTGCTTTTGTCTGCTTTATAGTCGCTGGACACATCTTGACCATTAATGGTGTCCCCCTGTCAAGACGCCCTTAAATGTGTAATGAAATGTTAATGGCTGAAGTTTCAGCTGAGATATAATTGCCTCGTCCACAGGTAAATAGAGCGTTGACTTAATGTAGATCAGAATAAATGCAGCTGCTAACTCAAAGAGACAGCCAGAGATTTTTTTTTCTCCAGCACAAAGATAGCCAGAGCAATTTCCCTTAGCTTCCTGGGAAGGTTTCTGAGAATATGTGTAAATGCTTATGTTGTGGATAGTAGCAACCTTGTGTTCCTTAAAAGTTCATAAACTTCTATCTTTAGCTTATACCATAGTGTGGTTATCATTCATATGTCATTAATGCTTGTTAACTCCTCATTAACTCCATAACAGTTATTCATGACTTAACCCTCTGGGGTCTATGAATGCAGCCGTGCATCAAATTGGATGTTTCTCATTGTTTCTTTTGCTGTCTTGTGATAATAGAACACAGTAGTATTATTCAAAAACACTTTATGTCCAAAAAAATGGACACACCTTCTAACAAATGTCTAACAACCTACTTTAAGTTGCTGACACAGATGTGTTAATGCACATGAACATCTTGTCCATAGAAAAGTACTGCCAATAGAATAGGTCTCTATGGAGCACATAAACATGAAACTATGAGCACCATACATAATGCCAGTTTAAAGCCCCCAGGACTGAGCTATTTAGCAATGGAATTGTGTTCTGTGCTCCATCTAATACTTTGAGTTGGGGAGTGGGGGGTGAGGTGGGGTGGTGATCATCCAACAAAACGACCTCACTAAGGAAAAAGAAACTTAAATTGATGAGAAAAGCGAGACTACACATCACTGTATCACTGTGAGCTCCTTAACAATCTGACTAATTTATCAGTAAATAATTGTTTGTGAAAGTACACAATCATTGACCAATGTGCAGGAGTCTGACCTCTGCATTGAACCCATTCATACAGTCAAACACACACATACATACACACACTAGTGAACACACTAGGGGGCAGTGGAACACATGCCTGAAGTGGTTAGCAGCCCTGTGCATACTGTCTGGAGAGCAGTTGGGGGTTAGATGCCTTGCTCAGTTATTCTACAGTCATGTCCTTGCAGGAGATCAAACCAGGTCCCTGACCACCAGGCCACGGCTGCCCCACATGACTACAATTACCAGTTTACCTGTAATATAGCAGGCACAAGCCTTAAGGAGAATATATATAATAAGCAAATCAATAACCTGATAATATGATCATGTGACAGACAACTAGTTATGTAAATAATACAACCCCCAAGAAAGTCACTAAATGCTGATGGATTTTCATTACTGAAAAGACGTGTAGAATGTTTCATTACAGACATCCCCCTGATAAACTAATCCAATCCAAACAGGGCTTGAGACCCCAAAGGGTTAATTTCATGCATTTAGCATCAACACGTTTATTGTGCAGGGATATGACACTGCTGCGTTAGTATACATACATTTCCAAGCCAAATTGATAATTAACACCTACATGCATAATGAATACACATTTGATCTGCAAGTGAAAACTGAATAGAAAGCCATTCCATCTGTCTTTTCTCTTTGTTCATATAAATGCATGTCAGTGTCTCATATTCTGTCAGAGCCGGTCTGCTTCTGCTCACATTCACCTGCTGTTTGTCTGTGTCTCTCTGCATGTGTCTTTCTCTCTCCGTCCATTTCATTTTCTTCCTTTTTTTGCTCTCAACTCAGACTGCAGTAAGTTATTTACATTTTTATTCTCTCTCTGCCGCTCTCTATTTCTCTCTCTCTCTGCAGACAGCCCTCTTGTTCAGCCTTCACTCTTTGCTACTAATAGTGAATTTTAACAATGTACCACCCTACTTGCTCTTGTGCCTGGTAGTTCAAGGCTCTGCTTAATAATCGTGCTTTTGAGTTGGTCCTTAATGGTGTCAAAAAAAATCTTAGGCCTGTTTTTAATGAGTGAACGAGAAAGAGAAATGTCAACAGGGCAGAGAGTGACGAGAGAGGTTTTGTATTTATGAGGTAGTGATGTACATAAGCAGCATCCCCCCTACGCTATTACTATGCCTGTGTTCCTCTCCTGCTTAAGTAGTGCTTTAAGCATCCTTCACCTTCAAACTGACTGTTGTGTCAGATCATCTATATACATGTGGCCATGAATAGACCTAGAGGTGCTGTATGGCCATGTGCATAACACTACTGTAATATCAAAATATGCCATTCACTGTTGGGTAGCATTACTAGATCCTGTTCTGTTCCATGGCTGATATCTCAGAACATTTTGCACATTCCCAAACAAGGAATGCAATGTTCTATTAAATCAAAATAATATTTACACTAGCGCGAGTGCAGTGTTATCCACAGTAATATTTATACTAGCTCTAGTTAGTGGTGGCCAGTGTAATATTGTCTGAAATCATTTCCACAGTAAACAGTATATATATCACAACATTTTATTTTTCTGTTTCATATGCTATGCATCACTACAGCCAATTAAACCTGGCCAATTATACTCTTATTGTCAAGATTCAAACTCATCCCTGGCAGCAGGGGTGGGAGTACTTTAGACAGTTATGTCTGCCTTTGCCAGCTAAAGCTCTTGTAAATGAACATTCACTTGGTCTGCATTGTTAGAGTAGACTAATGACAATATCCACCATATGCTCGATGTAATATAGGATGATATCAGTAACAAGTGATCATACATTGCCCACCCCTTTAGCTCCAGTGCAGTGTTCCTGTGAATACCAGTGTTGTAACATGTATAAACCTCAAAAATCAAACCTGTACAACATACAGCTCATATTGTCACAGTCCAAAGAAAAACAAGTATCTGTGTCATATCATTTTTGTTATGAACTGAAGTAGATGTCTTATACAGTGTAATAAAATGTTATGATGATTGGACCATGAAATTCTCCAAAATTTCTGTAAAGTGAAAGCGCAAGTGAAGTGAAATTTCTTTCAAATATATTGTCTTTGCATTAACATTTTCAGTAAAGAACATTGTTCTTCTCATTGTAGTTACCATTTTTTAGAGACGTGTCTTTCTTTGGCCAGCAATAATCCATCCATACCATAAGCCCCTCCCCTCTCTGCTTGACTTACTTTGATAGGATGCATCCAGATGACCAGTTTTGCTCATTGACAATGGTCAGAAGAGATGAAGGAGTGTATCAGAAGTAGTTTGAATTTTGATACACTGTTTTAAGTTAGATTATTTGATATCATCATTAAACTCTTATGAGTCCTTTCCTGCTTCCCCCCCCGTATCCTACATTACACTAAATTTCTGTCCATTTCTTCTCTTCTTTATCATTTATCATTAATCTTATTGCCTGTAGCAATCACAGGAAGTCAGTAATTGAAGAGGCTTCTTGCACAGTTTTTGGGCTTAAGCAATGCACTGTCAATGGCATGCTACATACCAACCTACACAAGACTGAGAGCAATACCTTCCTATGTGACCTGCATCCATTTACCGCTGAAGACCCAGTGTATCAAGATGAGATTTCCAGTAGTCCTGACACTAGCACTGAGAGCCACCACAGCTTGCGAGATACTTACCCTTCATCCCCAGTGAACTCTGGGAGTCAGATCTTCTCTTGGTCCTTTCCATCTCGAATTCGACATGGTAAGGTTCATGACCGGAGACAAACCCTTTGGGACCCCAGTCACTGGGGGGAGCGAGAGGAGGGGCTGAGGATAGGGCTAAAAGACAGCAGGGAGGAGCTTGACGTGGATATGGAGATGCTGAGTGGGCGAAGCACCAAGTTGTCAGTAAGGGAACAGGCCAGGCAGTTTGAGCAGCAGGCTTTGGCCGAAAGGACACCTCGTGCTTCACTGGACCTGGACGATCTTCTAGCTTCCATCAGCCCACCTTACAGCCCCATGTCAGTGGGAAAAGATGTGCCCCCCTGCATTATCATCACTGGCAGTGATGGAGAGACACCACCTCCTGCTCAAAGACCCACCCCGCCAGTGCTGAGAAAGTTCAGCTCCAGCATCTCCAGTTACGTCACTGTGGAGCCCTGTGAGGTCCGCCTGGAGATTATAGTGGACGCTCCAGAAAGCCCACCACCTGAACCTCCTTGCACTGGCCCAACTCTTGCCACTCCTACATCTCCTCCTTCAGTCCCGATCACTGGCCTTTCTCCTCCAGTCCCACCCACTGTTTTTTCTCCTCCTCCTCGTTCAGCCACACCCACCATCTCTTCTCCTCCCCTTTGTCCAGGTGAAGCCATTGCCCATTCTTCACCTCCTTCTCCAGCCCGATCCATTGTTTTTTCTCCACTCCTATCTCATAATACCCTTTCACCTCCTCCTTTTCCACGCACCTCCACCCCTCCTCCTCCTATACCTTCTCCATTTATTTTATCACCAGTCCAGGATATACTAGCAAAACTCCCCCCTGTGCCTTTGGATGCTGAAGGGCTGAGACGGGAACTGAGAGGGATTCTGAGGTACTCGCATAATGAGACAGATGTGAACACATCCACCAACAGCCCCTATAGCCACACAGACAGTAATCACAAGGCGAGGACAAAGAGATCCGACAGTGTTGTATTAACAGAGTCTGAACAAGAGAACACTGATACAAGCCAAACAGATTCAAGCTCAGACTCGGCAGAGGAATCGGACTCTAGTTGAGATTCAGAGCAGCACAGACTGTTCTCCATGTCTACCTCTTTCTGACTGAACTTTATGGACCACTCCATCCAGTACTTGTTTAATATCTGTTCATTTTTAAGTCTTTCTTTACAAAGTCTGTTTCTTAAAAACTGTTTTTATGCTATGATTTAACATTGCTGGTTTCTGGTTTTCATTCACAAATTTATTTTCATATTTCTAAGGCTGAATATGTTCATGCACTCCGTTATGGTGGTTTCATTTCTGTGTTTGTAATGAAAAAGATGATGATACTAGAGGTATGACCAGTTGACCGTGAAACTTCACAATCATTGAAAACTTCATATGAACTATATATGAAACTTCATAATCATTGTAATTACAATGATTATGGCACTGATGTTGATTATTATGCCAGTATAGTAAATTATAAAAGGTTTAACCACAAGCATTTGTGTGCTTGACTGTTTTCTCCTCTGCTGGATCTCCTGCAAGGTTTTGAACTTCATGCTTTTCTCTTTATGTACTCCCTGCAGTCAATTGGTCTTTACCACTGGACAAAAGCTCCTGGCTTGTGTTCACTTACCGCATGCTTATTCATTTCCTTCATCTTAATCTCACATATGGCCTCTATGGTGGTTCACCAGCACAGTTATTGCACTCAATAACCCACTCTAAAGACCTGTCAAATGGCGTCAGACCTCCTGAGGTTGGACTGCTTCTGTACACTTTTGCGGATGTTTTTGCCCTTTCGGAAATCAAAGGAGTCGAGAAGTGTGCTGGGCTCAAACAATAGAGATAATAGGCAGTGGGTTTGGTGACAGGAAAAGTGTGCCCTGCCACCAGCCAGCTGCATTCAGCTCCAGCAAGAACACAATCAATCTCTCAGGACGCCTTTGGATGAATAGTTCTCTGTGTACACACAAAGCACCCTTCTCTTTCCTACCAAATACACCCTCCCATGAGCCTGATGACATCCATTTAGGCCACATTATTGAATCTGGAAGCCAAATGATTTATTGTCATATCATGTTTACCAAGGCAATCTTATCTAGATTGATTTAGGGTTTTTTTTTTTTTTGAGCCGGATACATTTTCTGCGGCTAAGACTATTTATATGAATTGCATTCCAATCTATCTTTTCATTTAGAAAAAATAGTGTTTATTTGCACTATAACTAGATGTGTTTTATCTGATATATATTTATGTGGTTTATCAGAGAGACACAAAGGGGCTTTTTTTTTTTTTTTTTTTTTGTGAAACTGTGCACATTTGCAATATGTTGAATATGCTCAATTTCAGTGACAAAGTGACAGCTGTATATGGAGTTAGAGCTCATGAATGGAACATAGAGTGCTAGAAGGTGTATTCCAGGATATGCATGTTGTATAACTGGTAGCACAATTGTAGCATATCAACATACTTTAAAAAAACTCAAAGTAAATGAATATTCTAGTACATTTTAACTTAAACAGCTGCATCGATCTGAAAAGAATTATAGGGATGAATAGTCCAACATAAAAAAACTGAGTATCATGGAAAAGTTCATTTGTGTTCATAATTTAATTCAAAAAAGTAATCTGTCATATATTTTATATTCATTACACACAAAGTGACTTATTCCACGTCTCTTTTTTGTTTTATGTTGATAAGAACGATTTATAGCTCATGATAAATCAGAAAACCTATTTACTCTAAACATACAGACAATAGAAACTTCTGGGATACTGAATTCTGAATTATGTTTTTTAATGTGTGATTTTATAGCACCAATTCAAAGCTACATCCTTTACACAATATAGCTGAAGATGTCATGATGAGACAAGCATTAGAGAATGGTCCCAGAATCCATGTTTACATGCAAATACTTTCTGCAAAGAATATGATCAAATAAATAGATAAAGACTGAGGGGTTTACAGTGACACTCTGCACAACAATCTATCCAACATCAAGTAATGCTATCCAACATTTTTAGCAAGGGGAAAGCACCATTTCAAAATCAGATTTATTATCCAATATGTTGGTGCACACAAGGAATTTGTTTCCAGCCTTTGGTGTCTCTCTAGTGCTATAAACAAACATTTATTGTTAAATTGTAATGTCTACATTTCATGGACGATGAGGACGATGAGTAAAAACAAGAGAGGGCCACTTTTAAGTGTAAGTTCATTTTAAGTGCACGTTTTTGGCAGTATTTCTCTGGATTTTCTGATGGAGCACCATCATGGAGGCAGCCTTGGCTTTGGCTTAGGGAAGCGGACTAGGGACCGTAGGGTTGTTGGTTCAATCCCATAAACAATACAGCATGGGTGTAACTTGAGCAACTTCGAACTGTTCCTCAGGTGCCATGGATTGGACTGCTTTCCACTCTGGGCAAGTGTGCTGCCCCCTAGTTTGTGTGTGTGTGTGTGCGTGTGTGTGTGTGTGTGTGTGTGTGTGTGTGTGTGTGTGTGTGTGTGTGTTTGCAGGGGCGGTACTAGGGCTTTCATCACTTCATCACTTTCATCATTCCAGAGAACATAGTTCCATTAATCGACAGCTCAATGCTGTGGGATTCATATCCCTCTAGCCCACAACTGGCATTACATGTGGTACCAATAGGTTAATGTATATTTGCACCAGATTCTAGTGGCACTGCTTCTGTACAGGGACTTTACAAGTGACGTGTGTGTATTTCTACATGTGCCAGCAATGGGTACAGCGTTAGAAGGGGTGTCCACAAACATTTGGACATATAGTGTATCACTAGGTCTGCTACTGGACCATGCTGTGGTGTGGAGTAAAAAATCAGATGTTACATTTGTTGCAGATTATAAGATCTGTTGTGATGATAAGAGGACTGCAGAGAGCTTGGTGTGATTAGTCTGTGTGAGAGTGTGTAGAGGATATTTATTGGTATGTGTGAGGTTATTGGAGGGTAAACTCCACAGGGACTTGTCACTTTGTATGCGTGATCAGATCTGCTCAGCAGGGGGAAAGAGGGGCTGTGATGTCTATGTGCACCGGGGACAGAGCTAATTAGCCGATTGATCCGTCTGCCTCTGACACCACTCCTGTTCGCTCTCCTGTTCCCTTTCTCTCTCTACCTCCACCTGTGCCACTCCATCTGCATTACTGCCCTTCAGCTTCTCCTCCCACCTCTCTCACCCCTCCTCCATTCATTCTTTCCTCATTAATATCACAGTCTTGCCCCCAACATGCAGACACACACCCATAACATCTCATAGCAAAAGTTTATTTTCATTTTTAACACTATTTGTTAACAGTAGATGCCCCTCAGTGCATGCATATCATGATGAATTTACCAATAGATTAAATGATGATGACATTTTCATTAAATAACCCATATCTTATCATTTCTTTTCTTCTGTGTATGCCTTAAGAGGAGACACTTTAAAAAAAATCTGATCTAGTGCTGTACAAAAGTCTTGACAATGATACACATCTTGGCATTTAGGGATGCATCAGTATGAGAATCTTGTGCTGATATTCAGTATTTTTCATGATCATATCTGCTAAAGCAAAAGAAGATCACACACGTATTTTATATATTCTATATATATATATATATATTCTATATTCTATATTTCAACAACACACATTAAAAAAAATCACAAATCAGTTAAACTGAAACACTTTCCATATATTCACCGGGAGGCTAAAAAACGTCACGTAATAATAAGCATCATTGTCATTAATATTATTATTTACAGGGGTTAGACAATGAAAGTGAAACAGCTGTCATGTTAGTGTGGGAGGTTTCATGGCTAAATTGGACCAGTCTGGTGGCCAATCTTCA